>CM043019.1:3367863-3405578 GCA_023690525.1 Holotrichia oblita
ACAATATTAATAAAAATTAGTCAGAAAAAAAATTAAAAATTATTTTCAAGGCCACATCCTCCCTTTTTCGAAATTTTGATTGTTTTTTTCAAGCTGTCAAGTTTGCTTGCTCTTGTTTCAGAGTTTTATAAAACAATACTAAAAATTAGTTCAAAAAAAAGAATTTTCTGTCAGGGCCCGTCTCCCCCCTTTTCGAAATTTTGAAAATTTTTGTAGCCTATTTTTAGTTTTTTTGTCGTCTTCTCTGAGTTTTATGAAACAATATTAATAAAAATTAGCTCGAAAAAAAAAACAAAAATAATTTTCAAGGTCACACTCCCTTTTCGGAAATTTTGAAAATTTTTGTAATCTTTTTTTTAAGTGTTTTTGTTGTCTTTTCTGAGTTTTTTCAAACAATATTAATAAAAATTAGCCGGAAAAAAATTAGCAAAAATAATTTTGAAGGTCAGATCCCCTTTTCCAAAATTTTGAAAATTTTTGTAGTCTTTGTTTAGTTTTTTTTTTGTTGTTTCCAGTGTTTCGTGAAACAATATTAAAAAAAGTTTGTCGGGGGGAAAAAAACAAAAATAATTTTCAAGGTCACACCCCTTTTTGCGAAATTTTCAAAATTTTTGTAGTCTTTTTTTAGTTGTTTTGTCGTCCTTCCCGAGTTTTGTGAAACAATATTAATAAAAATTAGTCGAAAAAAAAACAAAAATAATTTTGAAATTTTGAAAATTTTTACAAGCTGTCAAGTTTGCTTGCTGTTGTCTCAGAGTTTTATAAAACAATAGTAAAAATTAGTTTAAAAAAACGGGCAAAAACAATAAATTTTCTGTCAGCCCCGCCCCCTCGAAATTTTGAAAATTTTTGTAGTCGTTTTTTTATAGTTTTTTTGTTGTATTTCCTGAGTTTTGTCAAACAATATTAATAGAAATTATTCGGGGAAAAAAAAACAAAAATAATTTTCAGGGCCACATCCCCCGTTTTCGAAATTTTGACATTTTTTTCAAGCTGTCTTAGCTTTGCTTGCTGTTGTTACAGAGTTTTATAAAATAATACTATAATACTATAAATTAAAAAACGGGCAAAAAAAAGGAATTTTCTGTCAGCCCCCCACCCTATTTCGAAATTTTGAAAATGATTGTAGTCGTTTTTTAGTTATTTTGTTGTCCTTCCTGAGTTTTGTGAAACAATATTAATAAAAATTAGTCGAAAAAAAAACTAAAAATAGTTTTCGAGGTCACATCCCCCTTTTCCAAAATTCTGAAAATTTTTGTAGTCTTTTTTTTGAGTTTTTTTGTTGTCCTTCCTGAGTTTCGTGAAACAATATTAATAAAAATTAGTCGGGGGAAAAAAAACCAAAAATAATTTTCAAGTTCCACCTCCTTTTGCGAAATTTTGAAAATTTTTGTAGCCTCTTTTTAGGTTTTTTTTAAATCTTCTCTGAGTTTTGTGAAACAATATTAATAAAAATTAGTCGAAGAAAAAAGCAAAAAAATAAATAATTTCCTAGGCCACACCCCCTTTTCCGAAATTTTCAAAATTTTTCCAACTTATTTTGCAAAAGGACATTCTTTAGGCCGTGCCCCCTTCCCTTTTTTGAAATTCGAAGCTTTGAAAATTGTTTTATGTTGACTTTTGTAAACAAATTAACCACAAAAAAAAAAAAAAAAATTTTCAAAATTTTGTAAAATTTCTCCAAGCTGTTTTATTTTTTTTTTTAAGTTTTTGTAAAATAAAAAAAAAATATTGCAAATTAGATAATAAAAAAAGGAATTCTCCCTCCCCTTTTTTCAAAATTTGAATTTTTGAATTTTTTTTTTTCGAAAAAAAAATTAAAAAAAAAAAAAGCATTTTGTTAGGCCGGGTGCTCTGTTTTTGCGAAATTCAAAGCTTCGAAAGTTGTTCTGCATTTTAGTTTAACAAAATTTTAGACAAAAAAAAACTTCCAAGTCGAAGGAGGGGGGCTTTAAATTTTGAAAATTTTTGTAGGCTTTTTTAGTTTTTTTGTTGTCCTTCCTAAGTTTTGTGAAACAATATTAATAAAAAATAGTCGGAAAAAAAAACAAAAAATTTCTATGCCACATCCCCTTTTTCGAAATTTTGAAAAATTTCTCCGGCTGTCTTAGCTTTGTATAAAGTTGTTTTAGAAGTTTTGTAAAACAATACTAAAAATTAGCCGAAATGAAAAGCATTGTTTGGGCGGGGACCCCTTTTTTCGAAATTTAAAATTGACAAATATTGCTAAAAAGACAAAAAAAATTGAATTTTTGAATTTTTTCCAAACTGTCTTAGCTTTTTTTGCTCGTTTATTATTATTATTAGTCAGAAAGGAACGGGAAAATTTTTTTCTAGGTGAGCCCCCTTTTTCGAAATTTGATTTTTTTACTAAAATTATTCGGAAAAATTTTTTTTTTTTTTTTCAAAGCTTGGAACGTTGTTATACGTTGTTTGAGAGTTTTGCCAACAAATATTGCAAATTAGACAAAAAAAAAGATTTCCCCGGTCATCGCCCTCCCCCCAAATTTAAAATTTTGGAAAATTTTTCGCGCTATTTTAGGTTTGTTTGTTATCGTTCCTGAATTTTGTAAAATGTTAATTAAAAATTAATCAGAGAGAAAAAAATTCTTTTTAATGAGGACACCTCGTATATACATAATTTTATTTTTTGTTATAATTAATCTCCATAATATCAATTAATTTTTTTGTTTATTTAATAAAATAAAACAGATAATTTACAATGATTATAATTTTATTATATTTAAGTAAAGAAAAAAAAATACAAAACATGACAACTTAATTGTATCACTAAATTTAAAAGATTAAAAACATGATACTTATTCTATCCTAATCTTCAACGTTCACTTTCAACACACCATCGATTAAACTCATCAGACATTCGGCTAAGAACCTGCAATCACTATTCGACTCCCCTTTCTGTATATTCGGAGATAACACATCGACCAACCATAATCTGATCTCGAAGAGTTCCTCGATGAAATCCGAGAACAAAATACTTTTCGGTATCACCAGAAGAGCCGTACACAGTAGATTTAAAACTTCACTCCGGATTCTGGCCTCGCGATGATATTTCAAGATCCAAGACAGATTGAAGATATCCTTCCCCATTTTCGAGATTATGGGTGCATTCTGCGAACAATTTAATATAATCGAGATTGTGCGGAGGAATTGTATTAATAAGATGTTGTCCGAGTCGTTTTTGATGACTTGCGTTTGAATGGTGAAATTCCTATTTAATCCGTATAATAAAGGGTAGAAGAATGAACCAGCGACATGTGAGAATATATTTTTTGTTCGTGCCGCAGAGGTTTGTGTTTAAAATAATATTTAGTTTTAGTTTCTAATCTTTTACGAATGATATCGGAAGCTGTTTCGACAGCATTAATTTTCATCGTTGCAGCTTTAGTTTCGACAGGTTTTATTTCGGATAACATCTTAGCCGACTCACCTAACACATCCATCATTAAAACCCGATGTGATATCGAGTACTTCCCAGCATCGCTGTGAATTTGCTCGCATAAATATTGAGCGTAATAAGCTGGGTAAACGCAAACTATAGAGACACAACTTTCGAACATAATCCTCTCGTAATCTTCAATGTAGAATTGAGGAGTTTGCGTGATTAATATTTCTAGGATTTCTAACCCGATGCTGGGATCATCGTTAGGGAGATCTCGACTGATGAGCTTCTCGCAGTTACGTATGCTTAAAATAAAAGTATCCGGATCTTCGGTTTCTAACAAACCATCTCGAAGATCCCTCAAGTAAGCCGGTGGGAGCTTCTTAGCTCCTGGGATATCGTTCGAGGTGTCGTAAGCTTCTAAATCATCATCGGAATCTAATTCGAAATCAGTATTATCGATGATGTTTATTAAATTATTCTTCGGCTTCATTATCGATTCATATTTGATCTCGTTCGTTGGATCTATTCCTCTGAATCGAAGTTTCCTTTCCGGAGGGGTGTATTCATCGATCGCTTTAATTTTGATTACATTTAAGTTCCCGATTAAATCGAGGAGGTCCTCGTTAGCTTCGCTGATCACATCGCAGGGGTATTTTAATGAATCGATCTCATCGATGATAATTTTCGAAGCACCTTTCACCCCATCGTAATCAAATTTTAATTTTACAGCATCTTCGAGCTTCGAACTCAAATTATTCAGGATTATTTCACTGCATTTCATCCCTATTATGCGTATTTCATCGGAACTCGATTGTAAATGGGATAAAACCCCAGCGTGAGCTTTTTCTTTCAACATCTCGAGGCAATCTTCGGTTAAATCTAAATCGGTAACAGCCATCGAAGCCACCACTAAGATTTTGCTTAAATATAAATGATGTTCGATGCTTGTATTATCAACGGAGGATTTATTCGACCAAGCCGAAACTAAATTCTTATACAGGTTTAATAATAAAGTTTCCGGGGAGTATTGATGCAGCGATTTCACTAAATTATATATTAAATTAGTATCGTTATGATTAAAACATGAAAATAGAGGTATCTTCGAACTCATTATATAATTAAAATCTTTATTCGCTTCCAGTAAATCTCGATTAAACAATTTGTCGATATCCCACAATTTCGGATCTAAATTTTGCAACGCTGTGATTAAAAAGACCTCGACGGAACCTCTTTCGAGTCTATTCAAGATATCGTGAATGATATTTTTAAATCTTGTGGATTGTCCGCACAATCTTATTAAAATCTTGATAAAATTGATTATCGAGCTTGTCTTGTACGATTCATTAAAATGGATCAACACCTTTCCGAGGAGAATCGACACGAAATCATAATTAATACGAAGCGAATCCTCTTTAATATAATCGATGAAAATTATCAATTTAATCGTATACATTAATAATAATTTTGTGATATTATCCCTCGAAAAGAATTCCGGAGCTTCCTTCTCTAACCTGTTCGAAACCCTGCTCGGAAGTGTAATCAAAATCTGCACCAAATCAATGTATTCCTCTCGTAGATGTGGATTTTCCTCCCGAACCACAATATAAAATAATAACATTTCGATGAAAATCTCCGATGAGATTAAATCTTCCAATAACTCTGTCGCGATTAAAATTTTAAATTTATCCTTCGAGTTTAATCCATCGTTGATCAAAACATTAAAAGCCTCGTAAACAAAATCTTTATTTCGGATTAAAAAAATATCTCGCACAACTGGGTGAATTGCCCCAGTTTCATCGATGGGGAAATGGGAATCGAATCTCTCGATTAATTCCTTTAAAATCGACTGATATCGAGCATCGATTACATTTCGATGCTCTGATCCGAGCTGGTACGGTTTCAAATTAATCAACACGTTATTAATTTTAATTAAGATCGATTCAACATCGTTAGAGCTGGTTAATTTCTTGCATCGATTAAGTAAGAGTTCGAGATCTGTAAGAGCGCCATCTAGTTGATGTAGTTGATTCCGGGTTGTATCCTTGTTCACTATTGGCACCACTGGTTTGTCCGTCACGTCTGTAACCGGAAATCTCAAATGAGTTCCCGGTTTATAACCGTTGACTGAATTAATACATTTATATAAAGGCTGGCAAGCTTGTGTATCATTTCATTCTATGCTATCTGTCTCTCTCTCTCTCTCTTTCGTACACGTTTATATCCATACATGCACCCGCACTTAAGCTAATTATTCGTAGAACAAACGACAAATGAGTAACAATTTGAAGGAGCTGTCAAATTCTCTTTTTAAAGTAATAAAAGTCAAGTTGGCTGATAGAAGGAGGAGGGAGGAGGAGGAGGAGAGGGGGGGAGAAGAGATAAGAGGATATTGTGGGGGGCGGGAGGTTCTAAAAACACAATTTAATGCGCAATATCGTCTTTATTTCACTTGATTTTATTGCAACCTCCTAGAGAGACACCCTGTATATTACATATATATATATATATAGGGTGACTCATTAACGTGTCGAAGCTCAATATATCCATTAATATTGGAAATACCACGAGAATTATAGACGGCCTTGAACTATAACATTTTAAAATTACATTCGTATACAGGGTGTCCCAAATCGGGCGTGTATCTTCCTTATTATTGAAGATGGAGATTTTTTTTTAACGGGCAATGTTTAGCAGTTTTGTGAATCAATATTAATAAAAATTAGTCCGTAAAAAAAAACAAAAATAATTTTCAAGGTCACACCCCCTTTTCCGAAATTTTGAAAATCGAAAGTTATTTTGTAAAGGGAGAAGAAATTTTCTAAGTCAGCTTCCCCTTTTCGAAATTTTGGAAAATTTTCCAGCTGTTTTGGTTTTGTTTGAAGTTGTTTTAGAATTTTTTTTTAAGACAATACAAAAAATTAGCAAAAAAAAAAAAAACATTGTTCATGCATTGCTGAAGAGTTTTGCAAACAAATATTGCAAATTAGACAATAAAAACGAATTTTCTCTACGTCAGTAGTGCCCCCTTTTTCAAAATTTGAATTTTTTAAATTTTCCCCAGATTTTGATTTTTTTTTAAAAGCAGTTTTTAGGCAGGGCCCTCCGTTTTTTTTTGCGAAATTTTTCAAAAATTTGAAAATTTTTGAACCCTTTTGTTTTAGAGATTTATGAAATAATATTAATAAAAATTATTCGAAGAAAAAAAAAAAGTTTTCTACGCCACGCCCCCTTTTCCGAAATTTTGAAAATCTTTCCAAGTTATTTTGTAAAGGGACATTGTTTTATATTGAATTTTGTAAACAAATTAGGCAATAAAGAAGAAATTTTCTAAGTCAGCTTCTCCTTTTCGAAATTTTGGAAAAATTTGCCGGCTGTCTTGGCTTTGTTTAAAGTTGTTTTAGAAGACTATACTAAAAATTAACCGAAAAAGAAAAAACATTGTTCGGGCATTGTTCAAGAGTTTTGCAAACAAATATTGCAAATTAGACAATAAAAAGGACGTCAGTGCCCCCTTTTTCAATTTTTGAAATTTTTTCCAGGTTTTGAATTTTTAAATTTTTTTTAAAAAAGCATTTTTTAGGCCGGGGCCTCAGTTTTTTTTTGCGAAATTCTAAGCTTTGAAAGTTGTTCTACATTTTAGTTTAACAAATATTGCAAATTAGACAAAAAAATGAATTCCCTTCCCCCCAAATTTTGAAAATTCTTGCAGCTTTTTTTTAAGAAGTTTCATGAAATAATATTAATAAAAATTATCCGAAGAAAAAACATTTTTCTTCTACGCCACCCCCTTTTTCGAAATTTTTCAAGTTAGGCCCCTTTTTGTCGAAAATAGTTTTACGAACAGTTTGTTTGAAAATTTAGTAAAAAAATATTGCAAATTAGACGAAAAAATTGATTTTCCACCCTTCCAAATTTTCAAAATTTTCAAAATTCTTGAAGCTTTTTTTTAGGGAGTTTTATGAAATAATATTAATAAAAATTATTCGAAGAAAAAAACAAAAAAGAAGTTTTCTACGCCGCACCTCCTTTTTCGAAATTTTAACATTTTTCAGGTTGGGCCCCTTTTTTGTCGAACAAGACTTTTTTAATAAAAAAAATTGTAAAAAATATTTTTCAAAAAAAAATTTTGTTTTTGAATTTTTAGTACAACACTAAATTATTATTATTGGTCGGAAAAGTACGGGGAAAAAGAATTTTTTTAGGCGAGTCCCCCCCCATTTTTTTTTATTTCCAAGCTTTAAAAGTTATTCTATATTGTTTGAAAATTTAGCAAAAAAATATTGCAAATTAGACGAAAAAATTGATTTTCCACCCTTCCAAATTTTCAAAATTTTGAAAATTTTTGAAGCCTTTTTTTAGTGAGTTTTATGAAATAATATTAATAAAAATTATTCGAAGAAAAAAACAAAAAAGAAGTTTTCTACGCCGCACCTCCTTTTTCGAAATTTTAACATTTTTCAGGTTGGGCCCCTTTTTTGTCGAACAAGACTTTTTTAATAAAAAAAATTGTAAAAAATATTTTTCAAAAAAAAATTTTGTTTTTGAATTTTGTAGTACAACACTAAATTATTATTATTGGTCGGAAAAGTACGGAGAAAAAGAATTTTTTTAGGCGAGCCCCCCCCCCATTTTTTTTTATTTCCAAGCTTTAAAATTATTCTATATTGTTTGGAAATTTAGCAAAAAAATATTGCAAATTAGACGAAAAAATTGATTTTCCACCCTTCCAAATTTTCAAAATTTTGAAAAAAGCCTTTTTTTTAGTGAGTTTTATGAAATAATATTAATAAAAATTATTCGAAGAAAAAAACAAAAAAGAAGTTTTCTACGCCGCACCTCCTTTTTCGAAATTTTAACATTTTTCAGGTTGGGCCCCTTTTTTGTCGAACAAGACTTTTTTAATAAAAAAAAATTGTAAAAAATATTTTTCAAAAAAATTTTGTTTTTGAATTTTGTAGTACAACACTAAATTATTATTATTGGTCGGAAAAGTACGGGAAAAAAGAATTTTTTAGGCGAGCCCCCCCCCCCCCATTTTTTTTTATTTCCAAGCTTTAAAAGCTATTCTATATTGTTTGGAAATTTAGCAAAAAAATATTGCAAATTAGACGAAAAAATTGATTTTTCCACCCTTCCAAATTTTCAAAATTTTGAAAATTTTGAAGCCTTTTTTTTAGTGAGTTTTATGAAATAATATTAATAAAAATTATTCGAAGAAAAAAACAAAAAAGAAGTTTTCTACGCCGCACCTCCTTTTTCGAAATTTTAACATTTTTCAGGTTGGGCCCCTTTTTTGTCGAACAAGACTTTTTTAATAAAAAAAATTGTAAAAAATATTTTTCAAAAAAAAATTTTGTTTTTGAATTTTGTAGTACAACACTAAATTATTATTATTGGTCGGAAAAGTACGGAGAAAAAGAATTTTTTTAGGCGAGCCCCCCCATTTTTTTTTATTTCCAAGCTTTAAAAGTTATTCTATATTGTTTGAAAATTTAGCAAAAAAATATTGCAAATTAGACGAAAAAATTGATTTTCCACCCTTCCAAATTTTCAAAATTTTGAAAATTCTTGAAGCCCTTTTTTTAGTGAGTTTTATGAAATAATATTAATAAAAATTATTCGAAGAAAAAAACAAAAAAGAAGTTTTCTACGCCGCACCCCCTTTTTCGAAATTTTAACATTTTTCAGGATGGGCCTCTTTTTTGTCGAACAAGACTTTTTTAATAAAACTAATAAAAAAAATGTAAAAAAAAATTTTAGGCCCATTTTTTGTTTATTTCCAAGCTTTAAAAATTATTCTACATTGTTTGAAAGTTTAGCAAAAAAATATTGCAAATTAGACGAAAAAATTTAATTTTCCACCCTCCCAAATTTTCAAAATTGTCAAAATTTTTGTAGCCGTTTTTTTAGGGAGTTTTATGAAATAATATTAATAAAAATTATTCGAAGAAAAAAACAAAAAAAAAAGTTTTCTACGTCACGCCCCCTTTTTCGAAATTTAAACATTTTTCAGGTTGGGCTCACTTTTTGTCGAAATTCAAATTGTTTTGCATTTTTTAATAATTTTACGAACAAGACTTTTTTTATTAAAAAAAATTGTAAAAAAATATTTCCCAAAAAAATTTTTGTTTTTGAATTTTGTAATACAACATTAAATTATTATTATTAGTCGGAAAAGTACGGGAGGGAAAAATTTTTTTAGGCCGCGCCCCCCATTTTTTTTATTTCCAAGCTTTAAAAGTTATTCTACATTGTTTGAAAGTTTAGCAAAAAAATATTGCAAATTAGACGAAAAAATTGAATTTTCCACCCTCCCAAATTTTCAAAATTTTGAAAATTTTTGCAGCCTTTTTTTAGGGAGTTTTATGAAATAATATTAATAAAAATTATTCGAAGAAAAAAACAAAAAAAAAAAGTTTTCTACGTCACGCCCCCTTTTTCGAAATTTAAACATTTTTCAATAATTTTACGAACTTTTTCCATTAAAAAAAATTGTAAAAAAATATTTCCCAAAAAAATTTTGTTTTTGAATTTTGTAATACATTAAATTATTATTAGTCGGAAAAGTACGAGGGGGAGAGGAGGGGAGAGGAGGATTTTTAGGCCACGCCCCCATTGTTTTTATTTCCAAGCTTTAAAAGTTATTCTACATTGTTTGAAAGTTTAGCAAAAAAATATTGCAAATTAGACGAAAAAATTGAATTTTCCACCCTCCCAAATTTTGAAAATTTTGAAAATTTTTGCAGCCTTTTTTTAGGGAGTTTTATGCAATAATATGAATAAAAAATTATTCCAAGAAAAAAAAAGTTTTCTACGCCACACCCTCTTTTTCGAAATTTAAAAATTTTTCAGGCTGGGTCCCCTTTTTGTCGAAATTCAAATTGTTCTGCATTTTTCAATAGTTTTACGAATAAGACTTTTTTAATAAAAAAATTATATAAAAATATTTTTCAAAAAAAATTTTTGTTTTTGAAAAGTACGGGGGAAAAAAATTTTTTTAGGCCACCCCTCCCCATTTTTTTTTATTTCCAAGCTTTAAAAGTTATTCTACATTGTTTGAAAGTTTAGCAAACAAATATTGCAAATTAGATTTAAAAAAAGGATTTTTTTCTAGGTCAACCCCCTTTTTTTTGAAATTCGAATATTTTACTAAAAATTATTCGAAAAAAAAACAAAAATTTGTTTTTTAAAAGCTTGGAACGTTGACATTAAAATTTTGAAAATTTTTTTCGCACTATTTTAGATTAGTTATCGTTCCTGAATTTTGTGAAACAATATTAATAAAAATTCAATTTTTTTTTTTAATTCAAAATTTTGAAAATTTTTCGACGCTGTCAATTAAAAATTATATTAAAAATTAATTATTATTGAAGAAACGACGAGAATTATAGACGGCCTTGAACTATAACATTTTAAAATTATATTCGTATACAGGGTGTCCCAAATCGGATGTGTATCTTCCTTATTATTGAAGATAGAGATTTTTTTTAACAGGAAATGTTTCGCAGTTTCATGTGCTGATTTAGAATCCGTTTGGAAAAATTTAAAATATCGAACCGATCAGAGGTTATGTCAAAAAAAAAAAAATTAAAAACCGCCATTTTCCTCCAAGTCAAATATCTCCGTAAGTATAAAAGTTGCGACAATTTAAAAACAATGTCGTACAAAAATTCAAGATGGCGCCTTTCGAGGTATCCCTAACGATTTTTTTTTAAGTTAAATGGGCGCCATATTGGATTCTAATAAAAACCAGATGTGTAGAAAAACTGACTAAAACTCGACGTTTCGACGTTAATCTAAGCGGCTTCTTCAGGAGCAATAACAACAATAGAAAAAAAATTACTTGTCCTTTTAACCTATGCCGTCCAGAATTTATACAGGGTGTTTCACGATGACAGTTCATTAGAATTTTATATCTACAATCTACATCTACATTCATTAATAAAAGATGTCACTTCGAGGACTGTGGCTTCGTAAGATACAGAACTGTCACCGCGAATCACCCTGTATAGTAAACACATATCATATATAATAAATAAATAAATAAATTGCGTTGCCAGTCTTTACATACTCGTTCAGTCAACGTTACAACACACCATTCCGCGATTTTTTAATCGTACGATGAATAAAATCGAACTCACACAAAAAAAAACAAACCTAAACGACTTCGATTACAAAAATTAAAAAAAAATCGAACTTACCTGTATCGAACATATCGAAGATATTATTGCTATTATTCACAGCTGTTTGTAGATTGAGGTTATTAGAATTATTCGGCTGGATACTCAAAGCGTTAAACCCGGATAGATCCCCGAGCAGCAAATCCGATCCGGTCGGGGTCGTCTGTAATATCCCAGCCGAAGGTGGAGCTATCGCTTGACCCAAAATCTGAGTAGATTGACCTAATAGCTGCTGCTGTTCCTGTTGTGGTTGCCCCATCCCTAAAACTAAACCCTGAATCAACGGGGGGTTACCCTGCGGCGACGAACCGCTGAAAGCGGAGCTGAAATCCGCGAAATCATCATCGTCCTTCTTCTTATCCGCGGCGGCGATTATCTCGGGGGGATTCCCGAACGCCGTTTCGAAATCGCCGAATTCCGACTGGGTAGCGGGCTCGTTAGCGCGTGGATTGAAATCATCCTCGTTTAACAGATCGGAGGCGATCGGCGGCGGTTTCTCCGTCTTCTCGCCGATGCCGAAATTGGCGGCGGCGCCGAGATCGACCTTCTTGATCGATTTCCCCGCCGTTTTCGCCGGCGATTTGCTCAGCGACGTGTTTATCGTCAGGTTGACCTTCTTGTCGGTGTGTTTCGGACTGCCTATCGTCGTGTTATCGCTATCTTTGTATTTCTTATTGCTGTTGTTCGATTCGTTATCGCTCTCCTCGAATTCGCCCTCGTAATCGTCGTCGTAGGATCGATCCTTGTATTGGCGCGCCGTCGAATTGTTGTCGATGTCGCGGTGGTCGACGTAATCTCTGGTGCTCGAACGGTCGTCCCATCTCTCGGTACCTTTAAAATATCACGATGGACGTTTTAATAAAATTCAAATTAATTTTTATCGAAATAAATTAGATCCGAGATGTCTGACTTCGGACACACCCTGTGTGGGATATAACTATGTATAAAAAACAATATAGGTCCTACGATGGACCCTTGCGGAACACCACGTGCTAGATTTATTTGCAATAGATGACGTAAGTAATTGTTTTAGTTGGACACGATCCAGTGCTCTAAAGATAGCCTGATTATTAATTTGGCTAACGTCCTCTTTGAAAGAGCCATTAATGAAGATCGATAGAGGCGATGAAACAATATGCGTTAACTGTCAAAACTAAATTCGTAAATTATGAATACCCTGTATAACATTTTTTTTTCATCCTCGCGCCCGAACGATAAGAATTACAACAATTGAATTCTGACGTAGGAAGCCGGGGGAGGGGAGGGCGGGAGGAGGAGGGGGTGGCATTTCTCTTACATCTATCTAAGATATCGAAGGCGATGATTCTTCTTTCTACGGACTTCTCAAGCTGTTTAAAAATCACCATTAGCCTGAAAACTAGAGAAACGATGATCGTTTTAACCGGAGTCCCTCAGGTGTCATCGTTAGGCCCCGATTTATTTCTTCTTTACGCGCAAGATTTGTCAAGAACTCCCTGACACCGACTCGTTATCTACGCAGGTGACACACCATTACATAATTGACAATTACAGCTTGACCTTGATCCTTACGATATTTACATTAAGACGGAACAACTGCCGGAATTTGTGTGCAACTATGGAATTAGAATATCAAATTTTCAACGACTTCGATTCAGGCTCCACCTTCCAACCTCTCCCAATTAGAATAAAACAATCCTTACTTATTGACAACAACTGATTGTTGGTTTGGTTGTTGTAACGAGGGAGAAATCAGATTCGCAGCAATCTTAACAAAATATGCGGTAAGAAAACTTTAATTATATAAAATAACTATAAATCAATCGTGATTAACCGAGATTAATTGAACTGTTTACGTTGAGAAGTATTGATTTTGCTAATGATTGATCATGGTTAATCACGATTAATCCCGGTTAATCGCGATTAAAGAAACTTGATCGTGGATTATCATTTTAAATACATGTATATTATCTGGTATTTAGTCACGTGTATGCAACAAAAAAACTTTTTTATCAAGTATATCCACGTCTTCCGACTCTAGATTATTTGATATAAGTTGCACACAGGTTTTCTCTGAACTGTTGTTGTTGTTAAATTGTTAATTAAGAATTAGGAACATCTACGCCGAATGTATCTTTGACGCTTACGTTAAGTAAAACCCATTAAACATAAAAAAAATTAAAAATTCTAAAAAAAACTGTGGCGAAATAGATCCAATTGCAAGTATTCGTAAATTACATGATACATGGTAAAGATCGCGCTTAATCGTGATTAACCTCGATTAACATAACTGCTTAGTTTGAGGAGTATCGATTTTGGTCTTGATTAACCACGGTTAATCGCGATTAATCCCGGTTAATCACGAATTTGTGCTATTAATACATAATTATTCGTAAATTACATTATACATGGTAAAGATCGCGTTTAATCGTGATTAACCTCGATTAACTATACAGCTTAGATTGAGGAGTATCGATTTTGATCTTGGTTAACCACGGTTAATCGCGATTAATCCCGGTTAATCACGAAATTGTGTAAATTTAGGAACAAAGTTTCTTTAACCCTTTGAGGACTACTGGTTATCAATGAAAACCACACTATTGATATCCAGTCTATTATTTTCCTATCGGTTTTACGTGGTAACCACGATGTTTAATGTGTTGCCTAGGCATCATTTTTGCACTCCTTGGCGATTGCAACCAGTTTTGATCGTCATCAGTGACATTTATGATGCGGAAGTGATAGTGTTTCGAGCGTGTTTGAGGTTAAATATTAATTTTCTAAATTTTTAGTTTTTTTTTGATATCGTTGCTTCAAAAATAGCAAGTAAGCGTTCCAACATATCTATATTTACTATCTATTGTAAAAAATACCCTGTATTTTTCTAAGTGGGCCTAACGTGAACAAATTTTTGTGTGGTTTCCCGTCGTGGCCACTAGAAAGGTATAACCCTATTTTAGAAAGTATGTCTTTTTCATCTGGAATTTTATTCTTTGTTAGTAGATTGTATGAAGGTATTTTTAATTCTAACATTTAACAACAAATGTGGTGAAGCATATTTTGTAATGTAAATTTCCATTTCAGCCATTATGGCTACCTGGAAATTTTCTGAAATTGAAAATATGGATCCAAATCGTGTTTTTGACCTTCTTGAAGAAATACCAAGCGATGATGAATCTTTTGCAGATGATCTAGAAGAGGTTATGAATGATGAATTGCTATCACCTGATGCTCCCAATGATGACGAAGAGGTTTTTGACATCGAAAATATGGACTTAATTACCGTGAATAACCACGTGATTTCCAATAACAATATGCACTGGGACAGCGATGATGACATCCCACTCGCCAGACGACCTGATATATTCCTTCCAGATTACTGGACTAATGATGTTTCCAACATTACAAAACCAAATGCCTTCGTAGAATCAACTGGTCCGAATTTGCCTGATACTATTGAGACACCGACGGATGTATTCTTGCATTTGTTTCCCGAAGATTTGATTACCCACATAGTATTTCAAACCAACCTATACGCATTTCAGAGATATGGTGAAGGAAGAAATTTCAAACCAACTACTGCAAAGGAGATTAAAATATTTTTGGGAGTTAATATCCTTATGGGTTTGAAAAAACTCCCAAGCTTCAAAGATTACTGGTCCGCTAACGATGAAATGAGAGATACTTTTATTAGTTCCGCTATTAGTAGAGACAGATTTGCTTGGTTGCTGAGTAATATTCACCTCAATGATAATTCAGTTCAACCACAAAAAAATGAACAAAACTACGATAAGCTATATAAGCTAAGACCTTTACTCTCTAAGCTTCAAGAAACATTTATGTCATCCATGAAGCCTAGCGAGTTTCAATCCGTAGACGAGAGCATGATAAGGTTCAAGGGGCGTAGTAGCTTCCGCCAATACATGCCCATGAAGCCTATAAAGCGAGGCTATAAAGTTTGGGTCCGAGCAGATTCAACAGGATACATGTGCGAATTCCAAATTTATACCGGTAAAGTTGATCAAGTAACAGAAAAAAATTTAGGTGCTAGAATTGTCATAGACCTCTCTCGAACATTGGAAGGCAAAAACCACAAATTGTTCTTTGACAATTATTTTAATTCTGTCAAACTCCAGCGAAAGTTGTTAGCTGACAAAATCTATTCTTGTGGAACTATTCGAAAGGGGCGTATACAGTTCCCCGAACTCAAAACAGACAAAAGCTTGAAACGTGGAGAGGCTGACTGGCGCGTTTCAAAGGATGGAATAGCTGCACTCAAATGGATGGACCGCCGAAGTGTCCTACTTTTAGGAAACTATCATGATCCCTCAATTATGGAGACTACTTCCAGAAAAAAGAAAAATGGTTCTACTGAAGATATACCGTGTCCAAGGATGATTCGTGATTATAATAGTCACATGGGATATGTTGACCGTTTTGATATGATGAAAAGCCTTTACGAAGTTGATAGAAAATCTCATAAATGGTGGCATCGAATTTTTTTTTACTTCGTTGATGCCGCCGTATTCAATGCGTTTGTTCTCTTCCAACAAAGATGCAACTGTAAAAGCCTTGCGCTAAAACAATTTCGAATGTCTGTGTCGCGAGGACTTATAGGTATCAATGAATCTGTCAAGCGCGGAAGACCTTTTTCAAGTCAGCCTTCAAGTAGTTTCAAAAAGGTTGTACCATACGAAGTACGTTATGAAAATGCTGTTCATATGCCTGAAAGATCTACCTCACTCCGGTGCGCTAAATGTAGTACACTCAAAGATGTGCATAGAACCATTTGGAAATGTTCAACCTGCCGAGTTGGGTTATGCCTAAATAAAGACAGGAACTGTTTTGCGTTGTTTCACATAAAATGAAAAATCATTTGGCGTCATTTGTTTATTTCAATTTTGCGAAGTAATCTTGGTAGTTTTATTACTATTTAGTTCCTAGTGGTTAACATTAGTAACCACATCCTGCAGGATAATCCTGTATATTTTTTGTGTGTTTGAGTCTTATTTCAACTAAAGCTTATGTTAATAAACAGGTTCTCATCAAAAATTCTCATTATTTTTCACTTTCACAATTTTTGAATTAATTTCGGCCTCAAAGGGTTAATCGCGATTAACCGCAATATCAGCAATCTAACTCGTTTCAAAGCAGATAAATTATACGGATGGACAAATAACAAGTAAGTGGAGTTTGATCCTGACTCCACCCTCCAACCTCTCCCAGTTAGAATAAAACAATCCTTACTTATTGACAACAACGGACTGTTGATATTTTGGCCCCCCCAACTATAATCATCACAGAAACTGATTAACTGTTTAGATTAATCTACAAACGCAGCATCCATAACCAGAGGAGTAGTCCATAGAGGGCGGGGAAGGAAGAGAGGGGAGAGAGGGTGGCTCAGGAATATGAAAATCGAATACTAGAAGGAAAAAAATGATTTTGGCGCCCAACCTTACGCAATAGTTGGTAAAAAACCACCGTTAATGCCTGGTATTAAAATTTATTCCGATTAAATAACATTATTTGAATTTCTAATGAGGACTTTCAATCTACGTACGCAAAATCCGGTAAACCTGAACGGATTGAATGGAATTTTTATGACCATAGCAATTATTTTAATTTAAACTATTATGCAAGAGCTAATTACGTAACAACACAAAAAAAAGAAACAAGTTGTAAATGTAGATAAACGAAACGCTTAATAATTGTGTTTATACAGCTTTGTTTGATAAAATTAATTGCAGGAATTGTGCGAAAACAAAACTCTCATTCAATTTTACTTTTACAGCGATATAAAGAGGAGAATTGTACGTTTAAAAATATTTTTATCAGTAGCTACGCGAAATACCACATTTATCAATTGTTGTTGAATGCAAATTTATCAATAAAATAGTTATGATTAAAAATTAGACTTACTAAAAGTCGATCCAATCATATCGGAACTCATTCCAATGTATTTATCCTTATTCTTCTTCGCTTTCTTCCGTTCCTCGCGTAATTTATCATCGTCTTGTATAAAATCAATAAGCTCCTTTACTTTATGCCTAACGTTAACACCCTGATCCTTTCCATAATCATCGATAAACGTGTAATTCTCTAACGATCGTAAATCGTAAATGTGTTCCCTAGCCGAAGTCACCACTCTCTCCGAACCGTTCTTTATAAGATAATTTAATACTAATAACGACTGAAATTTAAAAATTCATTTTAAACCGCATAAAAATATATAATTTAAAAATAAAAACCTTATAAGTCCTCCGCCAATGTTGTTTATTATCCTGCAGCATTCGTTTCCACAACATCGACATCACTTCAGGAAAATGTTCGTAAGTGAACGTTGAGTGTGCTAATTCTTGCATTATTTGACCGGTTGGACCCCAAGCCTCATCGTTCGTTGCTTCCCTGACTTTCGCTTCGACATCCGTGTAATTCATCACAACATTCGTGCTGGAAATATTGACAAAATAATAGAAATGCTACATCATGTAGACGCATCGTTGTGTTCATATAGAAGAATCACAATTGAAACAATACATCTGTTTCATTATTAACGAATTTTATCATTGCTTACACTTTATCGGCAATTTCGCGGACCTTCCACAAGCTAAATAAATTTTCCATTTCGTTTCGATGCTTATTTACGATTTCCTAATAAAATATAAAATTTTCCTTATTGTTTCCAGATATTATTTACAAAATATTTATGTGACACGGTGACTTGGCGGACTGCCATACTTCTTACATCACCACCTTCATTACCAACCGCGGTGCCAATCGCTTACGTAAAATATCCCGAAAATAATATCAAATTTTAAACCATAATTAAATTAATTAATAAAAAATATTAATAATATCCGACCACAATTAAATTAATCACCCTTTTATTAACTCCAATTACACAAAATAAATTATAATAAAATATTTCCAATTTAGTAATATTTAATTGCTAAAATTTGCACACCCTGACAATCAATGATTACCAAGACCTCTAATAGAGGTCACGTCACAGAAATACGTCAAAATTGTTATTTCTGGTTATAATTATAATCCAATTACAATCCAATAGAAAATTCCAGAATTTTTTCAAATAAATATTTACGTTTAAAGTAAATTTCATCGAAGTAAGTAAAAAATTTAAATTTAATCGATTATATTTTACCATAATTCAGCAGTATATACGAAAGAGATTATATAATTCTTCTTTTTTTAAATACAATGCTTCTGTTGCATTTATAACTTAAAAAATATAATGACTGGGAAAAAAATAGTCCTATTATCATGCGGATCTTTTAATCCGCCGACAAACATGCATTTAAGAATGTTCGGTGAGTATTACAATTTCAATTCGATCGATCTAACCTAACGGACCTATTTCAACAGAACTAGCTCGAGATCAATTGCACAAATTAGGATACGAAGTTGTATTAGGTTTAATATCACCAGTTCACGATGGTTACGGTAAGAAAGGTTTAGTCCCGTCGACAGATCGAATTGCGATGTTAAAATTAGCTTTACAAGATTCCGATTGGATCAAATTATCGGATTGGGAACCATCTCAAGAGAACCACACGAGAACGGCAGTAGTCATTAAATACCATCAGGTTAGTCCGCCTATTCTCATATTTTATATATATATTTTATAACCTCACACTCGTAGACCCATATTAACAACATCCTCAATAATAAATTAAACGATAATATAAACGAGCAAGACATCCCGTGGTTCTTGAACGGTTTACAAAGTTTACCCGGAGACATCTACAATATCCAAGTGAAATTATTATGCGGAGCCGATTTGTTAGAATCGTTCGATACACCAGGATTGTGGGCGATCGAAGATGTAAGTCATGCTTTTAATTCGGCATTTAAATTTCCTGATGAATTACTCGTAGATTGAAGAAATCGTTGGAAATCATGGGTTGGTTGTTGTAACGAGGGAGAAATCAGATCCGCAGCAGTTCATATATATGTCCGATATCTTAACGAAATATATGGTACGAAAGCTTTAATTATATAAAAATAACCTCAGTTATTTATAATTAATCGTGATTAACCTCGATTAATTGAACTGCTTACGTTGAGAAGTATTGATTGATCACGGTTAATCGCGATTAATCCCAGTTAATTACGAAATTGTGCTATTAATACATAATTATTCGTAAATTACATCATACATGGTAAAGATCGCGTTTAATCGTGATTAACCTCGATTAACTGTACTGCTTAGATTGAGGAGTATCGATTTTGGTCTTGATTAACCACGGTTAATCACGATTAATCCCGATTAATCACGAATTTGCGCTATTAATATATAATTATTCGTAAATTACATTATACATCGTAAAGATCGGGTTTAATCGTGATTAACCTCGATTAACTATATTGCTTAGATTGAGGAGTATCGATTTTAGTCTTGATTAACCACGGTTAATCACGATTAACCGCAATATTAACAATTTAACTCGTTTCAGAGCAATATTACGGTGATCAACGAGTGGATAAGGAACGATGTTAGTTCGACAAAGATCAGGAGAGCCTTAAGAAGAAACGAATCTGTCAAATATCTAGTACCAGATCAAGTGATCGATTACATTACACGGCAGGAATTATACGGATGGACAAATAACAAGTAAGTGGAGCAATTGTTGTTATAAAAAATTAATTTTTAACCGAAAAATAATCTTTAAAACGCTGCATTTTACGGATTAACCAGTAAGTACTTGTTGCCTCCAATTTCAACTCAAAACAAGCTACTAACGCCATCTCCCGTCGACGTCACAATGGATTCGCCGAGTCCGACCAATTTGAATTGCATGAGTATTTGTAATAATAACTTGTTCTCGTCTAATCGTCCTGCGATCGAGAGTTATCCCCCTATCGACTCGAACGTGAATAAAAATAACATCCTGAACAGCTTTAAACACCCCGGACAGGCGGTTCAAATCATCACGGATTCTTTCGGCGATCATAAGATCGTGAAGAATCGTCAGGATCCGATTAGGGATAACGAGGTATGTGGAGGCGACGGTGTTGGGCAGAAATCACCGCCAAACACGCTGAAAACCTCGCAAAGTTGCACGAATTTCGACAAACTCGATACTAGATGGTCGTTGCAGGGTAGTAAATCCAACGACGATCTTAACGGTTATAAGAACTGTGATGAGAATTTGATCAAATTTATTTTTACTAAACATGGTATACAGGTGATAAGCGATATCGAGACTATTGTTTAGAGTTTAATTTCATTTTATTTTTGAGGGGTTAATCACGTTCCCCCGTGATTAACCCCGTTATCTTTAAACTTAAAATCAATTTCTTCCATCTCTGTTTCTTAGATTCACTTACTCTTTCCTTTCACTTTTAATATGTGTATCTATTTATGTATTCTGGTACCCCCCACCATAATTACATAGTTATTGCTGTGATAAAATGTAGAAATCGTAGTATTTGTAAATGTATTTATAAGAGGTGCCAAAATTATGTAGACGTACATAACTTGCATGCTTTCCTTTTTTTTTTATTAAAAACAAAAATTAATAAACGTAAAACGATGTTCTGATTTGCATGTTGATGTTTCTGTTACAGGCAAAGCTAGATCGACCTGCATGCCTTCTATAATTGTCTTCTGTGTTTGAGATGTAAAGCTGTATCTATACTAACAAGGTCTCTGTGCAGTTTGGACCATCATTGAGCACGATAAATAATAATAGCATCCTGTATACATAATAGAGCTTCACGAGGTGGTCCATCCTATATATATATAATCATTAATTTGCTTCATAACCTACTCTCTAAATAGTTTCCAACTTAACACTACAAACAAAATAAAATGGATATAATTTCCTCTTTTTATACTTTTATACGGAGTTGGGCTTAAAACGGTGTAAAAATTTAGCTTATTCAGGTCTTAATCGTGATTAACCGCGACTAAACGTACCGCTTACGTTTAGAGGTATCGATTTTATTAGTGATTAACCGCGGGCTATGGCGATTAATCCGGGTTAATCGCTAAATTGTGTTATCGATGCAAATTGGCGATTATAGCCGGAAATTATACTGAGTTGAGGTGAAAACAGCTCATTCAGGTCTTAATCGTGATTAACCGCGACTAATCATACTGCTTAGGTTGAGAGGTATCGATTTTATTAGTGATTAACCGCGGTTAATCGCGATTAACTCGGATTAATCACCAAATTGTGTTATAGATGCAGATTAGCGTTTATAGCTGATTAAACGTGGTTAATCGTGATTTCAACAATATTTTCTTGCCCTGCTCTTAATTTTATTAATAATTTGTTGTGTAAAATATCTATCTTGTTTATTTGTTGATAATAAAAAATATATTTTAGACGATTTTTTCGTTTTTTTTTTATGGAATTGGGAGGCAACAAGATGTTTTAACGAATTCTCTTTATTATATAAATTAATCGCTGTTGTTTTAAGGATTGTAGATAAGAAAACTGAAGAAGAATTTGGAATTACGTCTATTTAGTATCTATTGCAGGTAGAGAAAAATTTGTTTAAAACTACAACTCGAAGGCCTTGTGATTTTATATTGTTATTGTTTTATTCGGATAAAAAAATATAAGTACATTTTATTATTATGGTTTTTTTTTTCTTTTAAAATAAAACTCGCATTTAAAATGGAAGCAATTATATTCAAATATTATTTATGTATCGTCGCTTTCAAGCATACAAACATCTAACAGGCAGAAGGTGGCCCTACACATCGGACAGGTACATTTCGAAGACAACCAAACATTAGTTTCGTTATTATTTTGCCTGGATGCGAACCATTTCGCCATACAATCCGCACACCACATCGGTCGACAATAACATCCGGAACATTTATTAGTATCACCCTCGTTATCGATACACAACTTTTGCAATTTGACGTAATTGGTGTTCTGCATACATCCGATACATTGATCGATTTGCTTTAAAAAAAAAAACAAAATTATAACGAATTCGATTCGTTCGATATAAACTAATTTAAAATACGAACGCACCTGTTCGCTGCGATATTTCGGATTTAACCGTACGAATTCTTTAAACGTTTCAACGAATTTCTCGATAATATTCTTGTGGAAGATCACATTCGATGGTATCTCGATCGATCGGCTAACACGATCCTGCAAATCTTGAAAATCCTCCGAATTTAATCGTATAACGAACGAATCTATATTACGTCTCGTCGATTTCACGATGATATTCATGTATTGGACTTCGCCCTCTTGATTCCTCGAGATTGTATGCCTGTCGCAGTTTTGGACGATCAAAACCGCATCGCCTTGGTAAATTAAAGACATCGTCAACGGTGTTACTTTGATTATCCAGTTTTCGGTGACGACGATTTGTGTGATCGAACTCGTTCGAATACATACCTTGTCGATTCTAATTTAATTTATATAACGGAAGGTGATTTAATAAAACGGTTAATTTGATTGTTTACCTTCGATATTCTGCGTTTATATCGGATGCTACGTTATTCCAGTTCGAATTGTTATTCGAGTATTTATCGATGTTTTTTGCGATTGGGTGCTGTTCGTAGTTGTTTCGGTACCAATTATTGATTTCGTATAAAGCTAAGATTGGTAAAGCGATTGCTGTCGTTAAATAGATTTTCCATATTATCGTTGAATTATTAAAAATTAAAATATAAAAATCCTATAAATATCATTGTATATATTTAAAAATTAATATTTAAAGCGCAAAATTTACCTTATTATTCGTAAATAAAAGGAACCAAATTATATATCCCAATGGAATACACGAATAAATAAGTAAGGTTATGCAAGACCTTTTTACGTGATATTTTACGAAATGTTCATATTCCGAGCCTAAAAATGAAGAGAATATATTTGGAATCGTTATTCCTGCGCTAACGAACTCGGCAGGTGGGTAAATAAGACAAACCGATAATAATAAATACAAAATCGTAATAAATATTTCTGTTGACATTTTCAATTGTTTAAAATGACATCAAGTTAAGATCGGAGATTCGAATAAACTCGGTTATACGAGGCTGTACGAGACGAAACGTCATACGATTTTAACCGAATATCCTATTCAAAAGTACGATCTTTCACCTAATTTACTTTTTGAGGTTAATTTAACAGTTTTTCGAGATTATTTTAGATTTAAACGAAGATTTTTTATTCAAATTAATCGAATTTGATTCTAATTTTTATAATTTGCAAATATTTATCGAAAAATTTACTATTACAAAGAAAAGGGGGTGGATAAATGTACACTCACGCACAACGAAAATGTCCCTGTACTAATAAAGCTTTCAAAATGTCCCTAAAGTTTAATCTACTTTTTGTGGTTAATTTATCAGTTTTTCGAAATTATTTTAGACTTAAACGAAGATTTTTTATTCAAATTAATCGAATTTGATCCTAATTTTTATAATTTGCAAATATTTATCGAAAAATTTACTATTACAAAGAAAAGGGGGTGAAATAAAACACGATTATAATTTTTAGATAATATATTTAACCTTAAAATAAAATTTATTGATATACAATGAATATATTTACACGATATATATATAACAATCCATAAATGTATTAATAAAATATATATGAAGAATGTAAAATTATGATTAGACATATTATATAAGTTTAAAACTTGTAATAAGATCAATTTTGATTTAATTCAGCGTTAAAAATTTTGATTTATAAGCGAATTCAAATCTTCAAAATTTTTAGGTTAAAACAGAGTAACCGTAAACGTTACAATAAAATTTTCTTAATAAAAAAGATTCGTTTTAACCTCCTACATCGATCTGAGAAGTTTGAGCTTATACTATACGAACATCCTGTATATATATAAAATTTTTATATACAGGGTGTATCTAAAATAGTGAACAATATTTCATCTGCGTATTCTAGGGATGAAATAAGACTAATTAGTCTAATAAAAATTTTCTTGTAAAGTGGACCGTTTATGAGTAATTCGATGATCACATTTCAAGTTAAATATAACGTAAGGAATACAATAATGGCTAGAACGAAACATAAAAATGAATATAATATCATCAAGCGTACATTCTTATTAAAATCCTGCTGCTTCTGTCGAAATTTCTCAGAATATTTATACGAAACATCCTGTAAGAGTAATGGTTCGAATATTAAACCGCTTCGAGGTTGTATTTTCTGTTTCGTTTGAGTCGTTCGAGTATCATCGTTGGGTATGAATCGTTTCGTTGGGGTTTCAACATCGACAGGTGAGATTTCGTCTAAATTAGCAGCTTCTTTTCGCTTTAATTTCTTCGTGATGATATTATTCGGGCTGTAGCAAACTCTGGATACTTTAAACGAGATGTTACGCCTGGGAAAATACTCGGTGAACAGTAACGTATTGTAATTAATCATCGGGATGTAATTAATGTAGGAGAATTCATCGATTCTAGTTTTGATATTGTTGTAGATGTTGGTGTTCTTGATTCGGGTGCAGAAATCTGTTATGAGCACCCCGGGGAAGTCGCAAAGTATGTTCCGTTTAAATATAGGCATGTATTTGTAATTCCTCGATGTTCTTATAACGTTATCTACCTGGAATAAGATGTTGTTCGAGAATTGCATCTCTTTAATTTGTACGATACATCCGAATAATGATTTGTTAGATTTAAAATATAAATTGCTGTAGCATACCGATGAGAATAATGAAATATCACAATGTTTCTCGAATAATTTCGTCCGGATTAATTTTCCTTTATTATTTTGCTGATGGAGCAAACGTTCTTGTACCGAATGTTTATATTTAAACTTCCTACGTTGGAATATGTTATTAAAACGATGATGAAATGTATTTTTCTTCCGATTAAAAGTGTGATTTCGGTTTCGATTCCTATTTCCGGTGATGGTGAAAATTTCTTTAACCGAAGATGATTTTTTATCTAATAAACGTTTACTATTATGCAATTGTGAATCGCTATAACACACGTTGAGTCAATTCGGAACATAAGTCTTCTGCCCATCGATTTTTTGCAAATCGTATAAAACTTCTAATACGGAGGACATACTCCACGCTTGTGTCCTTGAACTATCGTTACAGAAGGAGCCATTCGAATTCGTCAATTCAGGCAGCCCCTTCCACGCCGTCGTTTGTATCTCGGTGAAATGTTTCGATAAACGCACCTTTATATCGGATATCGTCGATTCTAACTGACCATTCATTTTAGAATAATGTAATTTAGCCCTGAGGAAATATCCAATCGGCCAAACCCATTCCTAAAATCGTAAAATTTCGTTTAATTTTCACCGAACACTTTATAAGTAGGTAAACTGTGGGGGTCATAATTATGACAGTTTGACAGCTGTCAAAATAAACTGTCACGTAATTAGTTTACCTACTCCTTTATAGATCCGAACAAGTCTCGTTACTTACCGGACCCTGATGATAATTAAAGCCGTGCGCGACCTTCGTTACGTCCGAATCGTTCGAGTTGTCGTAATCGCCGCAATACGCCCAATCGTCCGGATCCAGCGTCTTCATCCCTAGCGGTCCCAGTAGGTATTTCTCGGCGTTCTGCAGCGCTATCCAGGCGTGACGAGGTTGGAACAATTCCGGCGCCTAAGTTCGAAACATAGGTTAGAAATTTTGACAGCTGTCACTATCACAATAATCGATAATTATGTTCAATTCAAATATTTTTGACAGCTGTCATTTTTTTTTTTTAATTAATTCAAACTAATATCGGTTTAATACTAAACTAATTTGACAGCTGTCACCTTTTTTCAATCAATCGACATTTATGCTCTAACTCACTCCTCAATAATGCGTAACACTCGCCGAACACATTGCAGCCTAATTATCCGAATCGATTCAATCCACTGTTATTTATATATTTTTGACAGCTGTCAACTTTTTTTTTTCAATCAACTATCAGTTACATTAAAACTCATTCGCCAACGTAGAATACCCGCAAAAATAAATGGTCGTCAAAATATTACGATGTTAATTATCTAATTTGAATATTTTTGACACCTGTCACTTTCGTGTTTAATATTAAACTTAGCTGTCACCTTTTTTCAATCAATTGACATTTATTCTCAAACTAGATCTTCAATTTTGTATAATACTCGCAAAACACGTTACCAGCAAATTATCACGATCGATTGAATCTACTGTTATTTGAATGCTTTTGACAGCTGTCACTTTTTTACCACTTAAAAACCACTTAAAATATTCACCAAATTCCGTACGGCCGGAAAACATTACATTAAAATCCATCGCTGTAAAAAAACATTAAATTTATATATTTTTGACAGCTGTCAATTTTTTTTCCCCAATCAATTGTCAGTTATACTAAAACTCACTCGCCAACGTAGAATATCCGTAAAAACATGACGTTCATCACGGTCGTCGAAATATTACGATGTTGATTATCTAATTTGAATAATTTTGACAGCTGTCACTTTTTTACCGATTAAAAATAGAATCGGAATTATTTCTAAGAATATGAAATCTTCACCAAATTCTGTACGACCGGAAATTTACACCCAAACCGATCTTTGACCGTTACTAAATATTGAACTTTTGACAGCTGTCACTTTTTTACCGCTTAAAAACAAAAGCGAAGCTATTTCCTGAATTGTTGGAATCGAAATTATTTCTAAGAATGTGAAATCGAATACGAAATTCCGTACGACCGGAAAATTACACCCAAACCGATCGTCGTCGTTAAATATCGAACGTTTGACAGCTGTCACTTTTTTTTTCATGGAATTGACGTTTACACCGAAATTCGCCGACGACGACGCGTAATATCCGCGCGGAAGTACATCGCCGGCAAAATATTACATTCGAGTCCAATCAGTTATCGTTAATTATTCAATTTAAATCCTTTTGACAGCTGTCACCTTTTCTCTTTATTAATTTACTTAAAGTAATACAGAACCTATTATGCACTTTAAACGTGAAATATTCTTTACTGCTTAGAAAATCGCAGCTAAATCGATGCCTGTTAAATATTTTTTGACAGCTGTCACCGCTTTACGATCGTCATTTTTTTTTAAATCAATTTCCTTTAAGTGTGTAATGTTCGTAAGATTCCGTACGATTCGAAAATTATGTACGTTCAAACTTAACGCCATTAAATATTAAAGTTATAAATTTTTGACAGCTGTCACTTTTTTTCATCATTTTTAACAATAGAATAGAAACTATTTCTTAAAATGTGTCATGCTGCTCTAAACGGCGTCCTTTACGATAAGAGAATTACACACAAATCTGCCAAAAATTATATTTTTGACAGCTGTCACCTTTTTTTATTCAAATGACATTTATACTGAAACTCGCTAATGTGCAATCTTCGTAAAACATGTTGCCGCCAAAATACAGCAACCGATTCAGTCCATTGTTGCCAATCATTCAATTTCAATATTTTTGACAGCTGTCAACTTTTTGACAAGTTAAAAATTACGCCGATATTATCGAAGTCGTACTTACAACGCACATCGCAACCGGGAAATTGCATCTAAGCTGGAAGTCGGTCCATTCTTGCGTAGCTCCGTGACAGTCTTTGTAAATCCCCCGCTTATGTATCAGATCGGGCCTCAATTCTCCCTTAACCGGCTCTGTATTCACCCAGAAATATCTCTCGAAATTCTCCTGGATCCGTTTAGCCCACTGGGCGAAAGTCCATTTCGTCTTGACGTTATTCTTCCCTACCCTTTCGACGCCATCGTACGCGTATTGACCGTTAGCGTTCAGCTCGTGTAACCAGGAAACGACGCACTTGGACAGGGCGACGATTTCTACAGCGGAACCGTCGCGCGGTGTAGCCGGCTTACCTCGATTACCGGCTTTATTAGACGAACCCATCTTATCCATCCACGTGCCGCAATTCCCGTCGTTTCCGCCGAATACGAATCCTGTAACGGAACAAAAAAAAAAAAAACGACGAAAATGACACCTGTCAAATTGACGGATGAACTGTCAAATTTACCCGTCTCGGGATGTACGCCTATTTGTACGGTGAAGCCTTTATCGGACATGTGCTCGTCGATCTGTCGTCCGGCGTTGCGTTCCCTGTAGATGAGCCCTTGGAAATGGACGCGCAGCGCTTCCTGGATGACGTCCTGCAGTTTCTGTTCGGCGACCCCATCGCCGAAACGGGACTCGTCCGTCGGATATAATCTGGCCACGTGATCGTTCAAGATGTGGTTGCCGCAAGGCGCATCGCGGACGTAACAATAGATACAGTAGAGCCACCACCACACGGCGTCGCGACAATTGAACCTGCAAGAATGATTTTCGGTTACGTCATTCGCGAAAAATTTTGACAGATGTCATTTTTTTGACATTTAAATGTAGGTATGTCCGATATTTTCTTTAATTACTCACTTATTTTGCAATAAAATTACATCTAAATCGAATAATAAGATGAGAATAGTAGGAAATATTATATTTTTTGACAGCTGTCATTTTTAAAAAATTAAATGTAATGTCCGATATTTTCTTTAATTAACCATTTATTTTGCAATAAAATTACATCTAAATCGAATAATAAGATGAGAATAGTATGAAATATCAAGATTATATTTTTTGACAGCTGTCATTTTTTGACAATTAAATGTAATGTCCGATATTTACTTAAATATTACTCACTTATTTTGCAATAAAACCTTAATCTAAATGGAATAATAAGATGAAAATAAGTATGAAATATCAAGTTTAAAATTTTTGACAGCTGTCATTTTTTTTGACAATTAAATGTAATGTCCGATATTTTCTTTAATTACTCATTTTGCAATAAAATTACATCTAAATCGAATAATAAGATTAGAATAGTATGAAATATCAAGATTATATTTTTTGACAGCTGTCAATTAAATTAATCTCCGATTAAAAATATTAAACATTTTGTAATAATAAGATTTGAAATTTGATAGATATGCAAAAATAAGACGATTTTTGAAACAATCATTATTTTTTTGACAGCTGTCACTATTTCTTACAATTAAACCTAATCTAATTACTTTTTCTTTTATATCAATCAATTTTCCAATCGAATTAGATCTGTTTTTGATAAGATAGGAAAAAGTATACATGTTTGAGACAGCTGTATTATTTTTTGACAGCTGTTACTATTTCTTACAATTAAACCTAATCTCGATTCTTTTTTTGATATTAATCCATTTTTAATCGAATTAGATTTGAATTTAATAAGATAAGGAAAAAGTATCCCATTTTGGAGACATCTGTCATTATTTTTTTTGACAGCTGTCACTAATTACAATAAACCTAATCTCGATTACGTTTTTTTGATATTAATCCATTTTCTAATCAAATTAGATCTAAATTTAATAAAATAGGGAAAAAGTATATATTTTTGACAGCTGTCATTATTTTTTTGACAGCTGTCACTATTTCTTACAATTAAACTAATCTCGATTACTTTTTTTATATTAATCCATTTTCTAATCGAATTCAATAAGATAGGGAAAAAGTATACATTTTTGAGACAGCTGTCATAAATTTTTTTGACAGCTGTCACTATTTCTTACAATTAAACCTAATCTCGATTACTTTTTTTTTATATTAATCCATTTTCTAATCGAATTAGATCTGAATTTGATAAGATAGGAAAAAAGTATACATTTTTGAGACAGCTGTCATTTTTTTTTGACAGCTGTTACTATTTCTTACAATTAAACCTAATCTCGATTACTTCTTTTTTGATATTAATCCATTTTTTCAAATTAGATCTGAATTTAATAAGATAAGGAAAGAGTATCCATTTTTGAGACATCTGTCATTATTTTTTTTGACAGCTGTCATTATTTCTTACAACTAAACCTAATCTCGATTACGTTTTTGTTGATATTAATCCATTTTTCAATCAAATTAGATCTAAATTTAATAAAATAGGGAAAGAGTATATTTTCGACGGCTGTCATTTTTTTGACAGCTGTCACTATTTCTTACAATTAAACGTAATCTCGATTACTTTTTTTTATATTAATCCATTTTCTAATCGAATTAGATCTAAATTTAATAAGATAGGGAAAGAGTATATATTTTCGACGGCTGTCATTATTTTTTTTTGACAGCTGTCACTATTTCTTCGAATTAAATCTAATCTCGATTACTTTTTTTTATATTAATGAATTTTCTAATCGAACTAGATCTGAATTTGATAAGATAGGAAAAGAGTATAAATTTTTGACAGCTGTCATTATTTTTTTTGACAGATGCCACTTTTTTTACAAACTTACCTCGCGTTTCTGCCTCCATCCAATAAATTCGGTATCAATCCATGTCTGAGGCAACCGCCGTAGGCCAATATTATATAACGAGCTTCGTCGTAACGTCCGGTCAGCATGAACAATCCGCGGAGGGCTATGAAGGTATCCCGACCCCAATTCCTCATGTAACCGACGGAGAAATGCGGTAGACCCGCCGACAGGGTGACGCAGGCCTGCACCATCTCGTTACCTACACGCCGCGACGGCGGTTTCGGCGGATTGATATTGGAAGCTAATTGCGGTAGCGGGGCGGATCCGATGACGGCTCCGAATTGTACCGAACCCAAAGCTAGAGATTTAACGAACGTGGAACCGTTACGTACGAAATCGGACATGAAATTGAACGTGTGTTCGAGCAAGATGACGTAGATCCTGGTGATGATAGCGTCGAAATACGAGGGGACCAGATAACGCGGTACGTTCTTCAAGGCCATCGTGTTCTTCTCGATCCAGAAGCCTAAATCGCGGGTCCCTTCGTCGACTTGAAGCCTCTGCCAGATGTAATCGATCATCCAGTTACCTTCGCGTAAATTACCGCACATCGGGTGGCCCAAATCGTTATTGGGGCGGATGTTTTCTAGTAAGGACATGAAGCCTTGCAATCCGCAGTAGAATAATGAGCCGGAATTCGGGATGTGGTAACTGCTGAAGCCGTAATCTTCGTCTCTCTCTTCGCGATCGCATCTGTAAATTGTCCTGTTCAAATCGGCCAGGCTCATCTTGCCGATTATCTGCGATAATTCGCGATTATCGTTTCGCGATAACGAAATCAGCAAGTCTCGTATGTTCCTAACGGATTCCTGGATGATTTTCGGCAGGGACACCCTGTATATAAGAAAAAATAAATTTTATTTATTTTTTAACAGGTTGGTAACACGCTTACTTGATCGCGACGATGCTTCCCGGTTTGAAATTCTTAAAATGTAACTTCGTGTAATTCTGGCGTCCACAATCGACCCATTCTAACACGTTCGAATCTGAGAGTTGGATATGCTGCTTCATATCGACTTCGTATTCCGCTAGGCCGTTGATATAATCCGAATCTTTATCGAAGTTTTCGATATTCGTGTATTTCGAGCCACCATCCCTGGAAAAAAACTTTTTTTCATCTAAAATTCAGCTTCGAGCCATGCTCGACCGCCAATTTACAGGTCAGAGCCTTGCTCGACCGACAATTTATTGTTAGAACCCTGCTCGACCGTCAATTTACGAGTTAGAGCCCTGCTCGACCGTCAATTTACGACTTAGAGCCCTGCTCGACCCCCTATTTACGATTTAGAGCCCTGCTCGAACGCCTAAAATAAAACGTCTACACTAACCTTGTACTAATATGACTCAATGTCGCCTCGAAAATAATCTCGTCGAGATTTCCTTCAATTTCGAGCGGTTTGATCCCCTCTGGTAGTTGGCGGCGTTCATATCCGGATGGCCGAAAGCGGTAAACGCGACTAAAACGACGCTCTCGTGCGTATCGGGATTGTGCCTGGTCACGGCTACGATATCGGCGTCCATCTGGTCGACGTAAACCTAACCCCAAATCCCAATAAAAACATCTAACGACCATCTTTTGTTTCGTACGTTAACGTACCTGATCGTATCCGTTCATTCCGAGCTGGAAATGTAGATCGTTTATAGCCCGTTTAGCCGGGATTATACCGGAAGGTCTCGAAACGTATTTGGCGCTCTCCAAAATCAAAGAATGATCCTCGTGCCATTCAGTGTACTGCCGTTTCTCGTCGACGACGTGGATATGGTGCGGTACCAGTTCGTCGTAGCCCCTGTTCGAGCCGCTGGCGCAGCAGGCCATGTTCACCAAAGCCGTGCTCGGTAACAGATCGAAAACTGAACGTTTTTGTATTGGGGATGGATTATCGTGAGTGAGATCCAGGAATAGAGCGTGAGCGACTGACGGAACTAACGGGCGGATGCTGGGTTGATAGAACGCCCCCACCGGGTAACCGCCGTATCTGTAAACTAACCGTCCTTCTTCGTGGGAATCCCAAGCGGACATGGCTTCTGTAGAAGAAAATTGAAATATCGGTTAGATTTAGGTCCTGCTCGATCGCCAATTTACGGTTTAAATCGCTACTCGACCGGTAATCCATGTATTGAACCCTTATTACATTATTATTATTAATACATGGTTTAAAACCTTGTTCGGCCGCCCGGCTCGACCACCAAATTACGATTTTAATCCTTGTTGACCACTAAGCTCTTCTCAATCGTGGATTTTTCGTTTAAACCCCTACTTGATCACCAAATCACCCTTTAAAACTCTGTTGTACCATTCATTTGTGGTTTAACGCCCTGCTCGACCGCCAATTTTATGATTTTAATCCCCGTTTGACAGTTAAAAACGATTTTCATCTCTGCTAGACTGTTCATTTGTCTAAATTCGTGCCTGGCAGCTAATTTATGGTTTAAAATACTGTTTGAACACTGAGTTGTGGTTTAAAGACCTACTCGACCGCCAATTTTACAATTTTAATCTCTGCTTGGTCGTTAATTTACGATTTCCACCTCTGCAAGACTACTGATTTGTTTAAACTCGTACTGTACCGTTAATTCATGGTTTAAAGCCCTGTTCTACCGCTGAGATCTAGTTTAAACCCTGCTCGACCGCCAACTTTACGATTTTAAATCCGCTTAGGCAGTTAAATAACGATTTTCATCTCTGCTAGACTGTTAATTTATCTAAACTCGCGCCTAACCACTAATTCACGATTTAAAACCCTCTCCTACCGCTGATTTGTGGTTGAAACCCTACTCGACCGCCAATTTTACAATTTTAAATCTCTGCTTAGTCGTTAATTTACGATTACCACCTCTGCAAGACTACTGATTCGTTTAAACTCGTACTGGACCACTAATTCATGGTTTAAAGCTCTATTCAGCCCTTTAATTGTGGTTTAAAGCCCTGCTCGATCGCCAATTCTACGAGTTTAATCCTTACTTGACAGTTAAATAACGATTTTCATCTCTGCTAGACTGTTAATTTGTCTAAATTCACGCCTGACCGCTAATTTATGGTTTAAAAACCCTGTTCGACAACTGAGTTGTGGTTTAAAGACCTACTCGACCGCCAATTTTACAATTTTTATCTCTGCTTGGCCATTAATTTACGATTTTTAACTCCGCTAAAGTGTCGATTGATTTAAACTCATGCTGGATCACAAATTTACGATTAAAAAACCCTGTTCTGCCCCTAGTTTGAGGTTAAAGGCCTGCTCGATCGCTAATTTGATGTTAATCCTTGTTTTATCGTTAATTTATGATTTAGAATTCGGCTGAGCTGCTGATTCACTTTTAAACCCCTGCTTGGCCACTAATTAATGATTTAAAGTCCCGTTTGACAGCTAATTTGCGGTTTAAAGCCCTGCCCGATCGCCAATTTAAGATTTTAACCCGTTTGGCCGCTAATTTAACATTTAAGGTCATAGTTGGTAGCTGATTTGCTGTTTTAATCCTTACTTGTCGCTAATGTATAGTTTAAAACCCCTTCGAACGCTAGTTTGTGATTTAAAGCCCTGCTCGACCCCCAATTTTACGATTTTAATCCCTGTTTAATAATTAAATAACGACTTTCATCTCTGCTAGACTAATTTGTCTAAATTCGTGCCTGGCCGTTAATTTATGGTTTAAAACCCTGTTCGATCACTGAGTTGTGCTTTAAAGACCTACTCAACCGCCAATTTTACAATGTTAATCTCTGCTTGACCATTAATTTACGATTTCCAGCTCTGTTAAACTGTTGATTGGTTTAAACTCATGCCGGATCACAAATTTACGATTAAAAAAACCCTGTTCTATCCCTAATTCGTGGTTAAAGCCCTGCTCGATCGCCAATTTCATGTTAATCCTTGTTTTATCGTTAATTTTCGATTTAAAACTCTGCTGATTCACTTTTAAACTCCTGCTTGGCCGCTAATTAATGATTTAAAACCCTGTTTGACCGCTAATTTGAGGTTTAAAGCCCTGCTCGACCGCCAGTTTAAGATTTTAACCCGTTTGACCGCCAATTTAACAATTAAAGTCATAGTAGGTAGATGATTTTGTTTTAAAGCTTCTAATTTATGGTTTAAAACCCTTTGGAACGCCAATTTGTGATTTGAAGCGCTGCTCGACCGCCAGTTTTCGCGTTTAAGCTGAGATTGAATGTTAATTTACAATTGAAAGCTCGACTCGACCGCTTATTTAGTTCTCAATTCTATTTAACGGTTAATTTATGATTTAAAGCCCTGCTCGAACGCCTAAAATAAGTAAATATCACATTAAATCGATACTGACCTCTAATTAACGATGAGATTCCCAATCTATTGACGAATATATTATCCTTTTGATCGGAATTCGTGAATAACTCTGCTACGACGTACAAATCCGGCCGTACCTTCCTAGCGCAATCGAGCAAGTACTCAGCGACGGGTATAGGAGTGGAATGACAGTTATCCAAGCGAACGCCGTCGAAAATCGTCGCCATCTGCTCGACGTACCTTCTCATGTGATTCCATAGGAAGGGACAATCGTCGGGTTTATCCCCGAAACGCAATTTAACGCTGTCGCCCCAAGCTATCAGTTCCCTCCTGACGTAAACGTTGGAATCGGATTCGGCAAAGTTCTTTAACGGATCCGAATCCATCACCCAACCGTTGTGCGCCATCAAATATTTCGATTTATCGCTGTACATGATAACTTCGTGTTCTTTGACGTCCTTCGGGTTACCGTAATCGGTGAAGTACCGGAAAACTAGCGGATTTTTTAAGGAGACCTCTTTGATTCTCGGCCCGTCGTGCTGGATTCGGAAATATCGGATCCCCGCTATGGAATTATCGATCGCTGCGTTGAGGTGGTTCTGTAATCGCGTCACCACGACCTCGTTTAGTTCCTCTAATTTCGCTTGAAATCTTCGGCGCATCTTTTGATTCGGGATTCCTCGTCGAAACAATCCGATCTGAACGAGTTGTATAGGTTCAACGCTAGTTCGATATCGACTTTACCGGTTAATCGCCTGAATTTCGGATCTTGCGTTAGTGTTAATTCGATATCGTCCTTGCCCTTATTCGGTGGTTTATTCGGGGATTTCGTACATCTCGGCTTCGAGTTCGCGATAGATTTAAGAACTCCATCACGTACTTATCGACGTCGCAAGTGTACATCTCGTGCAGTTTGAGGCTGGGGATAACTTCGCTGTGAAGTATGTATCGAATCGCCTGAAAAAAATAAGAAAGAGATGGTGTACACAGTAACAGAAACATACGTCGCAAATTTTGTGTTCAAAGCCCTGCTCGACCGCCAATTTTACGATTTTAATCCCTGATGGACCGTTAAATAACGACTTCTATTTTTGTTAGACTTTTAATCCGTCTAAACTCTGCTGCCTGGACGTTAAATAATTTATAGTTCGACCACAGAGTTATAGTTTAAAGACCCACTCGACCGTCAATTTTACAATTTTAAATCTCTGCTTGGCCATTAATTTACGATTTCCACCTCTGCAAGACCACTGATTTGTTTAAACTCGTGCTGGACCGCTAATTTATGGTTTAAAGCTCTATTCTATCGCATATTTGTGGTTTAAAGCCCTGCTCGGCCGCCAATTTTACGATTTTAATCCCCTGTTAAATAACGGACCTGTTACTGTTAATTTGTCTAAACGACTTCGTTTATAATTTAAAACTCTGTTCGATTGAGTTGTGGTTTAAAGACCTACTCGATCGACAATTTTAATCTCCGCTTGACCCGTCTAAGACTACTGATTTGCGTGCTGGGCTAATTTATGGTTTAAAATTCTATCGCATATTTGTGGTTTAAAAGCCCTTCGACCGCCAATTTTACGATTTTAAGAGTTAAATAACGAGTTTAAACTGTTAATTTGTCTAAACCCTGACTCGACCTGTTCGACCACTGAGTTGTGGTTTTTTCGACAATTTTACAAAATCTCTGCTTGGCCATTAATTTACGATTTCCACCTCTGCAAGACTACTGATTTGTTTAAACTCGTGCTGGACCGCTAATTTATGGTTTAAAGCTCTATTCTATCACATATTTGTGGTTTAAAGCCCTGCTCGACCGCCAATTTTACGATTTTAATCCCTGTTTGACCGTTAAATAACGACTTCTAGTTTTGTTAGACTTTTAATCCGTCTAAACTCTTGCCTGGACGATAATTTATAGTTCGACCACAGAGTTATAGTTTAAAGACCCACTCGACCGCCAATTTTACAATTTTAAATCTCTGCTTGACCATTAATTTACGATTTAGCCCTGCTAAACTCTTAATTGGTTTAAATTCATCCTGATCACCAATATACGATTCAAAAACCCTGTTCTACCCCTTAATTTGTGGTTAAAGCCCTGCTCGATCGCCAATTTGATGTTAATCCTGTTTTATCGTTAATTTACGATTTAAACTCTGCTGATTCACTTTTTAAAGCCCTGCTTGGCCGCTAATTAATAATTTAAAACCCTGTTTGACCGCTAATTTGCGGTTTAAAGCCCTGCCCGACCGCCAATTTAATATTTTAACCCGTCTGACCGCTAATTTAACAATTAACGTCATGGTTGCTTGCTGATTTGCTGTTTTAACCCTTACTTGCCGCTAATTTATGGTTTTAAATTCTTTCGGACGCTTATTTGTGGTTTGAAGCCGTGCTTGACCGCCAATTTTACGATTTTAATCCCTACTTGACCGTTAGATAACGATTTTCATCTCCGTTAAACTATTAATTTGTCTAAACTCGTGTCTAACCGCTCGTTTACGACTTAAAATTCTGTCCGATCACCGAGTCGTGGTTTAAAGACCAACTCGACCGCCAATTTTACAATTTTAATCGGTGCTTGACCGTTAATTTACGATTTCCACCCTCGCAAAACTACTGAATTGTTTAA
>CM043019.1:3406078-3486128 GCA_023690525.1 Holotrichia oblita
AAATTGTCCAAGTATTTCTGCTAACTATCAAATCGGGAGGAGAAAAAATCACTTTTCACTGTTCCAACTTTTATTTTCTTTTTACCGCTGCAGCTGTCGTAATATTCGTGACAGCTGTCGAATTGTACCTAATTATAATCTTTATTTTCCCATTTTGACAGTTCAATGTGAACATATTTTTGACATCTGTCTAATCGTAAAAGATTATTTTTCTAATTCTCGACAAAAAAATGATCAAAATGCCGAAGAAAAAAACATTACTTTTCTCAGTTTCAATCTTTTTTAACAGTTGTAACTGTGCTAATATTCATGGTAGCTGTCAAATTGTAAATTTTAACCAGTCGTATATTTTGTAATGATGGGACTGTCGTAACTGCCAGAGAAATTCCATGATTTGACAGTTCAATTATTGAAAATATTTTTGACAGCTGTCAAATTGTAAAAGTCCGTTATTTTTCTAATTTTTTGACAAAAATTATCGAAATGCTTCTGCTGGTTATCAAATTTTCACTTGTTTCAACTTTTTTTTTTAAAGCTGTATTAGTTGTAATATCGCGACAGCTGTCAAATTGTAATTTCAACGAATTGCAGTTTTTCCAACGTCGAGACTGTCGTAAAACCAAAAATTTCCATAGCCGTTAAATTGCTGAGGAAACCGTTATTTTTACGTTTTGATGAATTAGCTGTGAAAATATTTTTGACAGCTGTCAAATTGTAAAAAACAGTTTTTTCTTCTAATTTTTGACAAAAAAATGATCAAAACGTTTCTGCTGGCTATCAAATTTAAAAATCATTTTTTAGATGTTCCGATTTGACAGTTTGACTGCGCAAAATATTCTTGACAGCTGTCAAATTGCCGAAAGCCGTAATTTTTCTAATCTTGTCAATTAAATGATCAAATGCTTTGTTGGCTATTCAATTAAAAGACTATAATTTTTTTCGAAATCCCGATTTGACATTGAAATTGACTGGACGGCTGTCGAATTGCCGAAAACCGTAATTTCTCTAATCTTGTCAATTAAATGATCAAATGTTTCTATTAGCTATTAAATTGAAAGAAAATCTTTTTTTTTTTTTTCGTAATCCCGATTTGACAGTTCGACCGCGAAAATAATTTTGACAGCTGCCAAATTGTAAAAGAAATCGTTATTTTTCAATCTTGTCAAATAAATGATCAAAATGCTTCTGTTGGCTATCAAATTAAAAAAAATGAAATTCCGATTTGACAGTTCAACTATTAAAATATTCTGACAGCTGTCAAATTGCCGAAAGCCGTAATTTTTCTAATCTTGTCAATTAAATGATCAAAATGCTTCTGTTGGCTATTCAATTAAAAGACTAATTTTTTTCGAAATCCCGATTTGACTGTTCGACCGAGACAGCTGTCGAATTGCCGAAAACCGTAATTTTTCTAATCTTGTCAATTAAATGATCAAAATGCTTCCCTATTAGCTATTAAATTAAAAGAAAATATTATTTTTTTTTTTTCGAAATTTGATTTGACAGTTCGACTGCGAAAAATAATTTTGACAGCTGCCAAATTGTAAAAGAAATCGTTATTTTTCTAATCTTGTCAATTAAATGATCAAAATGCTTCTGTTGGCTATCAAATTAAAAAACATTTTTTTTCGAAATTCCGATTTGACAGATTAGCTATGAAAATATTTTTGGCAGTTGTCAAATTGTAAACAAATTCGTTATTTTTCTAATCTTGTCAATTAAATGATCAAAATGCTTCTGTTGGCTATCAAATTAAAAAACATTTTTTTCGAAATTCCGATTTGACAGATTAGCTATGAAAATGTTTTTGACAGCTGTCAAATTGTAAAAAAATTCTTTATTTTTCTAATCTTGTCAATTAAACGATCAAAATGCTTCTGTTGGCTATCAAATTTACAAAAAACATCATTTTTTAGAAATTCCGATTTGACAGTTCAACTATTAAAATATTCTTGACAGCTGTCAAATTGCCGGAAACCGTTATTTTTCTAATCTTGTCGATTAAATAATGATCAAAATGTTTCTGCTGGCTATCAAATTTAAAAAAACGAGATTATTTTCGAAATTCTGATTTGACAGTTCGACCGCGAAAATATTTTTGACAGCTGTCAAATTGCCGAAACGTTAAACTAGGTTATATTATAGATAGCATTGGCGAATTTGACAGTTAAAATACGAATGACAGCTGTCATTTAGATGTTTCAACCAACTAAAGAATTGTTTCGTATTTTCACCTTCCACGACCTTGCTCCACTGTATATACATGACAATACAACTCTTATAGTGGGGAGGTTCGAATAATCGGGATTGTACCGTATTGTTTATCTTTTATCCCCGTCGAAATTTTTAAAATTATAAACTTTATTATTCCATCTGTCTTTGTCTGTTTAGTCGGAAAGTATGCATTTTCTTTTTATAGACTTTTAAAACGGATATTTAAAAAAGAAATCCATGTTCATTGACTCATTACTAATTCTTATTATTCACTTGTTTTAATTTCGATGTTGTTCTTTTTTTTTTAAAAGAAAAGCAAAATAATTTGTTCGTTTTAGTTCCTTGTTTATTTTCCATTTTGTAATATAATTCTTAAGGTCAGTTTTTTTTTCTTTTATAAATGTTAAGAATTTTTCGTTTTTCAGTTTAGATATGATAATAGTGTGTAGCTTAAATGATAAATTTTAAAATAAAATTACATACAAACAAAAAAAACACATTTTTGAAATTAAAATATTTATTAAAACAAAAACAATTTACGCTGTGTCTCGTTATAGGTAAGCAATTAATAAATATTTCGTTCAACACTAATATTGTTTTCCTTTGTTTCTAAAAAGGGTTAAGAACACGTGGTATTGGATGAAAAATTGTGTAAGAAGTTATAAAGTTATAAAGAAATTAAGAATATATTCAAGTTACCTTCTCTCTTGTGTGTGTTGCACAAAAGAAAAATCACACACGGTGTCTGTGTCTCTGTGGTGTCAGCTCAAAACATACCGTTCACACAACAAGAGAATTGAAAATTTTCTTTTGGAAGAATAATTTTGCAACTCTCTTGAAGAAAAATACTGTGACCCGTCATCAATTACACCACGCCATCAATATCAAGAGCCTGTGTCTGATGCGAAAAAACAAATATTTCAATTTGCCTCAAATCACATCTCAATTTGTCCCGAAAAATGTATGTATAACAAAATATAATAAAAAAAAATACAAACACAAAAGCAGGTCACGAGAACACAAAAACCGTTGAATGAAAAGTACAGAATTTTCTCGTTCGGTGGATGCGCTGAAAAAAAAAAAAAAAACTGTGTTGTGTGTCATCCCGAAAATGCCTGAAAACAAATACCAGCTCTCACAGGTCAGCCTCTCTATTTCAATCTAGCTGAAGGCGATTACCTATCAAAATATCAATTCGGGTTTTTAGGTTTATACAGAAAAAAAGAAAAAAGAAACGAACAGAAAATACCGAAAAAATAAAGGTAAAATCACGTTTTTAATTTTTTTATTACTTTACGATTTATCTATATTTATAGCAAACTGTGCCTTTTTTTTTAAATACTTTATTATACTTGATTTATGTTGCTTGATAATATCTTTTTCCTCAAATTATATTTGTCTCTTGTCAAGTCAAGTATGTCTGTTGTATGTAAATGTGGTGTGGTGTTTTTTGTTGTTTTAGAATACAAATTTCAACATACTAGATTACGATAACCGATGTAAATCATATTAAATATGTTTCAAGTAATTTTCTTGTGTCGTTTTCTTTAATCAACCTCGTTTAACGCTTACGTTGAAAGTTATATTAAAAGAAGGAAATAAAAAATCAGGTACGTATTGAAGTTTATTTATTTGAACGCACAAAACGCATTGTTTGCCAACTCGGGTTAATCTTGTTGCTGCCTAAACTAATCTACTAACTCGACGTTTCGTCACGCACAACGCAAGTGCCTTCTTCAGCGATACCTTTCGTCGAACACTCTCCGACTAAGCATACGTTCATAGTGAAGCGACGAGACTAGAAGAACGGTACTATCTTTCCAACATAACATTTTTGACAGCTGTCAAAAATCGTAAAACTAGTTATGAATTTCAACTTATTTTTTTAACAACTGTGACTGTCGTAAAATATTCCTGACAGCTGTCAAATTATTTAAAAAATTGAGAAAAAAATCCAATTTTGACAGTTACAGTACATCTGATAGATCTTGGACGTTTCGATGGTTTGTTTTCGATGATTTTATTTAAAATATTTCTCGTGTTTCAATACAAAATCGTTTTTCACTGTTTCGACTTGTTTTTCTAACGGCTGCGACTGTCGTCATGTTCCTGACAGCTGTCAAATTAATAAAAAAAATTCCATTTTGACAGCTAGACTATCTACACAGCTATCAAATCGCTTCTACCGTTCCAAATGACTTTTTATCGACTGCAACTAGTTGTAGTATTCCTGACAGCTGTCAAATTTTATTTCTTACAATGTCGAGGTGAGGTCGTCGTAATGATTAAAAAAAAAACGCAGATTGCTGTTAAGTTGTAACAGGTAGATCGCTTATTTACAAATTTTAGCGAAATATTTTTGACAGCTGTCAAATTATACAAAAGAAAAACGTCTTTTCTAATATCGACGTAACAAAAAAAGTTATTTTTCCTATTTTGACAGTTCAACTATCGTTTTATTATTTTTGACAGATGTCAAATCGTAAGAACCTCTCGACAATTAAAATATACAAGTGTTTCTGCTAGTTATCAAATCTGGAGGAAACAAACATCATTTTTCATTGTTTCAACTTCTTATTTCTTGTTTACCGCTGCAGCTGCCGTAATATTCGTGACAGCTGTCAAATTTGTAATTATAATTTTGAAAATATTCAAACGACCGCGAAATTTCCGGTAGGCTTTAAATTGTAAAAAAATCGTTATTTTTCCATTTTGACAGTTCACACACTATTAAAATATTTTTGACAGCTGTCAAATCGTAAAACGGCTAGTTATGAATTTCAATAAAAATCGTTTTTCACTGTTTCAACTAATTTTTCTAACAGCTGCGAATATCGTAATATCCCCCCCGAAAAAAAAAACAATTTTGACAGCTAGACTATCTACACAGCCATCAAATCGCTTCTACCGTTCCAAATGACTTTTTATCGACTGCAACTAGTTGTAGTATTCCTGACAGCTGTCAAATTTTATTTCTTACAATGTCGAGGTGAGGTCGTCGTAATGATTAAGAAAAAACGCAGATTGCTGTTAAGTTGTAACAGGAAGATCGGTTATTTTCAAATTTTGGCGAAATATTTTTGACAGCTGTCAAATTATACAAAAGAAAAGCGTCGTTTCTAATATCAACGTAACAAAAAAAGTTATTTTCCTATTTTGACAGTTCAACTATCGTTTTATTCTTTTTGACAGATGTCAAATCGTAAGAACCTCTCGACAATTAAAATATACAAGTGTTTCCGCTAGTTATCAAATCTGGAGGAAACAAACATCATTTTTCATTGTTTCAACTTCTTATTTCTTGTTTACCGCTGCAGCTGTCGTAATATTCGTGACAGCTGTCAAATTTGTAATTATAATTTTGAAAATATTCTAACGACCGCGAAATGTAGGCTTTAAATTGTAAAACAAATCGTTATTTTTCCATTTTGACAGTTCAACTATTAAAATAGTTTTTGACAGCTGTCAAATCGTAAAACGGCTAGTTATGAATTTCAATAAAAATCGTTTTTCACTGTTTCAACTAATTTTTCTAACAGTTGCGAATATCGTAATATCCCCCCCGAAAAAAAAAACAATTTTGACAGCTAGACTATCTACACAGCTATCAAATCGGTTCTATCGTTCCAAATGACTTGTTATCGACTGCAACTAGATATAATATTCATGACAGCTTGTCAAATTTTATTTCTTATAATGTCTAAGTGAGGCCGTCGTAATGATTAAAGAAACGCAGATTGCTGTTAAGTTGTAAAAGGAAAATCAGTTATTTTCCCATTTTGACGATTCAAATGGTGATTCAGCTGTCAAATTGTAAAAAAAAACGTTCTCTTCCAGTTTTGACAAGTCATAAAAACCTCTTGACAATTAAATTATCATTATTAGAAAAAAAGTAACTTTTCACTGTTCGAACTTCTTATTTCTTTTTTACTGCTGCAACTGTCGTAATATTCGTGACAGCTGTCAAATTGTACCCAATTATAATGTTGAAATTATTGTAACGAACACAAAATTTTCGATTGGCTTTAAATTGCAAAAAAAAACGTTATTTTCCCATTTTTACAGCTCAACTATTAAAATATTTTTGACAGCTGTCAAATTGTAAATGCGGTATTTTTCAAACCGTGCCAATTAAATTGCCAAAATGCTTGTGATAGATATCAGATTGAATAAAAAAAAACAAGAACGTTTCTTTTCACTGTTTCGATATTCCCAACAGCTGCCAAATTGTAATTATTTTTCAAATTCTTGACAAAAAATTATCAAATTGACGCAACTGTTCTAATATTCATGGCAGCTGTCAAATTATAATTTTAACCAATCGTGTTTTTTTTTGTAATGATGAGACTGTCGTAACCTCCAAAGAAATTCCTATTTGACAGTTCAATTATTGAAACTATTTTTGACAGCTGTCAATTTGTAAAGTCCGTTATTTATTTTTTTTAATTCTTGACAAAAAAATCAAAATATTTCTGCTGGCTATCAAATTTTCACTTGTTTCAACTTATTTTTTTTTAAACAGCTTTATCGGTCGTAATATTTGTGACAGCTGTCAAGTTCTAATTTCAACGAATTGCAGTGTTTACTACGTTGAGACTGTCGTAAAGACAAAAAAAAATCCGGTAGTCATTAAATTGTGGCTAAAAAAACGTTATTTGACAGATTAGCGATGAAAATTATTTTGACAGCTGTCAAATTGTTAAATGCTGTTGTTTTTCTAATCGTGTCAATTAAATGATCAAAATGATTCCCCAATGCATTCACAGCTGAGTTCTGCAGCGTCATACTTTTACCCAACCTCTCTGACTTAAGCGCAACTGGCACGGGATTCTGGTCGACCAGTAGCTATCAAATTGATTTTAAAAAAAACTGACAGTTTTGATATCTCCGACAGCTGTCAAATTCATCTTTCCATTTTGACACTTCAACTGTACTATCAGTTGGTTAATTGACATCTGCGACTAATAAATACGTTAAATTGACGTCAGTATGACGTAGGAGTGCTGGTTGGTGGTGTAGATTTCTATTCTTCGTACAACTAACGAGCCTAGAGAGCTGATATTCTACTGAAGTCCAATAATACAACGATTATCCATAGCACACTGGATTATAACCCCCCTCAAACTTTGTGATACATGTTTGAGCACCCTGTATAAATTCCAAATATTAATAATAAATTTATTTTAACTTAATACATAGCATAAATAATAGTATTATCTTTTATGTACAATTAAAATAAATAAAACTATCTTCATCGATCATAACTGAAGAGCTGCTTTCACCTTTTCGTGTTCCCCAAGAGGATCTTTATAAACGATCTCGTCCTTAAATCCACTATGCTTCCTATCACCCTTATCATGTTTCTCGATAAACTTCGTTATTAATCCTGCGATGTTTTCAGGTTGATTTAAATGAACGTGATGTTCTCCGGGGATATCATGAAACTGACAATCCGGACTTGACTTTTCTAGAACGGCATGCACTTCCTTAAACATAGTTTCATTACCGAAAAAAGGACTTTCTTTCGCTTTACTTATAAATATAGGAAAGTTAACGTGTGCGGCTGCATTTTTAATCCCGATAGGGTCTTCATTTGATAACGGACCCACTTTTAATCTTGCATCTCGATTGAAATAAAACTTTCCTGGGTATGTCTTCGAAGGTGCTATATTTCGATACAAAATATATTTAGTCGCTTCTAACGCTATCGATTTTCTCGTCGCTAAATGTAAACGTTTTCATCATCTCTTCGATCGTATAGCTGGGAGGTTCTATATTGCTGCGTTGTAATGCATCGTATTTTATAAATTCCTCGATACTACTTAACAACTCTTTTTATACGTTATGGATTCACTAAAGGATGAAGCCCATCGATACATATAACTAAATCTATATCTTTCGGAAAGAGGAAGCCGTAAGTATAAGATAAAATCGCACCTAACAGTGACCCATTAACGTAAGTTTATGCCAACCAAAATATTTTATCAGCTCTTTAATCATGATAGCTATATCGGCATTGTGGTACGGAACTCCAGCGGGTAATTTATAACTAAATCCATGTCCGGGACAATCTAAAGCTAAATATGGGATGTGTTTCGGTAATAATGGTATTAATGTATCGAATGTGCCGCAATTATCCTAAAATATGTTTAAATTTAATAGAAAATTGATTTTATTTATTTAAAAAAATTAACTTACTTGCCAACCGTGAAACGCCACGATAGGTCTTTTATCAGTAGGGCCCCACCATTTACCGGCTAAGAGTCCTAAAGGTGTAGGTATCCTAACTTCTTGTACGTTAATTTGTGTAGACATAAATCTGATATTTGTCCATTTTGTCGATAATAATTTATTTAAAATTACAGTTTTATTAATCGATGCCATTTAAAAACGTGTTTTATTGTCGTAATTATGGTATTATTGAAATTAATTTTGAGGTTATGTTATACGTATCTTTACATTAACTTTAGTCCAAAGTTCGGCAATCGTAGTAGTATAAATTACATAATAGGATGTAATTGTGTATTATTGTGCAAATTTAATTAGGCTTTTATTTAAATTCGAGTCCAAAAGTCACATTTTTCTCGTTAAAAATTCAAATTTAATATCAGATACATAACCTTATTTTGGTTTTAATTTGACATCTTCCTGACGTTTTTAAACTTCGAAACGTCAGTTGATGTTGAAATCAATTTCATAATTTTCTTAATTATTAACGTAAGTACATTATGAAATTGTTTATTTCATCATTCAGTAAGGAAGAAATTTGTTAAATTTGCATTTTTTGCACGTAACCAGAAAATTTTGACACTTACATTTGTCAAATATTGACAAGTTTGACAATTCAAATTTGTTAAACGTGAATAGATAAAAAAAGAAATTGGTTAAAAATGCGTGAATGTTATGTTAAACGTCAAATAGATTGACAAGTTAGATTTAAACATGAAATTTTGACGATTTAAAATTGTCAAACACTATACCTTATTTCAAAAAGAGAGAGACAAAATTCTGAACAGACTCCCAACCCAAATTACAATATATAATTTGCAAAATAGATTTCATGTGACATTCTCTGAAAAAGAGAACTAATCTACATCGAAAAATAGATAAACTAAAATGTCAGCATGTTCAGCAATGAACAGAAATAACGGAACGTTGCATAACGTGATTTCGCCCTGCTTTCAGCCAATAATACACAAGTGTCATTTGGGTCTGTTCAGAATTTTGTGTCTCTGTTTTTTAAATAAGATATACGAGCAATAGAGTTATTTAAGATAGAAAAGTAAAAAGAAGAAGCAGTAGAGTTGAAAAAGAAAAATAAATAAAAAAATTCACAAGTGCAATTTGCAAACTATACATACGTTTGACATGAGTTTGATGATTTAAATCTGTCAAACCTGGAACAAGTGGATATTTAATTTAACTTCGTCAAATATAGCAAAGTTTGACAAAAGTTTAATTTGTCAAATATATACAAATTTGACATTACACGTATTCAATACAGGCCAACGGTTAAGAGTTAAAATTTAAATTCGTTAAACATGAATAAATTTTAAAACAGTTTGGTTGAAAATACGTGAATGTTATGTTAAACGTCAAATAGATTGACAAGTTAGATTTAAACGTCAAATTTTGACAAGAATTTAAAACTGTCAAACACTATACACTAGCAATAGAGTTATTTGAAGTAGAAAAGCAAAAAGAAGAAGAGAAGGCATCAGTTAGTTTCCGTTCTAAAGAGTAAAAATATGGTCAAATTTGACAAGAGCAACTTATAAACTATACACACGTTTGACATTTAAGTATATTTGTCAAAAATGAACAAGTTTGATGATTTAAATTTGTCAAACTTGAAACAAGGGAGTGGATATTTAACTTCGACAAATATAGCAGAGTTTGACAAGTTTAATTTGTCAAATATATACAAATTTGACAAGTTCAATTTGTAAAATATGCACAAGTTTGACATTCCACGTATTCAACAGAGGACAATTATAATGGTCGAGAGTTTAAATTTAAATTTTCACCAATCATAATAAAGTAACGGTCAAAAATTTTGACGTTTAACGAAATTTTGTGCAAGTTTGACATTTATATATGTCAAATTTGACATATTTGTCAAAAATGAAGTTTGAGCGAGTGGATATTTAACTTCGTCAAATATAGAAAAATTTTGACAAGTTTAATTTGTCAAATATACTGATATATAGGGTGATGCAACCAAAATGGGGTGGACGATTATAATGAAATGAATATTAGAAAATTAAGTTCAATTTGTAAGATATGCACAAGTTTCACCAATCATAATACATAAAGTAGCGGTCAAAAATTTTGACGTTTAATGAAATTTTGACTTATTTGACGTATCGTGAATCAGTCTTTAAGTTTTGGAGGTTATTGTGATGCAAATATCAATGTATATTATCTGTCATCGTGACAGTGACAACTGACAATATGATGACGGATCGAGGACGATGCGAAAAATGATTTTTTTTTCCTTTTATATTCCTCAAATACGTACAAGTTCGAGTCTAATCATTTCTACTTGTCCATGTTTGACGAATTTAAATCAAACTTGTTAATTTTTGACAAATATAAACGTCAAATGCGAACTTGTCAAAGTTGTCAATATTTGACAGGTTTAAATTGTCAAACTTATAGCTTATATTAGCAAGATAGGATTGAGAATTATTTTTCGGTTTTGAAATTAATCTCAGTAAAATCTACGATTTTGCGCAACGTGATTAATTAATAGTTCGAACAGATCTGATTAATCGGTATTCTAATCTAATTCGAACAGAATAAACAAACCAACAGGTGAATCGGCGTGCTTTTTAGCAAGGAAGGTAGGGAAAAGATTGTTCTATCTTTCGATTGTGTGTCTTTCCGCAAGAGACACGCAACCCACACAGCAAAGATACAAATGGGACAAGAATGAAGAACTCGATTGCCACGTTCAATAAACGCTTGCTGTTATTAACAATATGGGTGATTTTATTAAATATAAATTTTGTTCAAACAACTACGGTACCATGGTACGAAAATTTACCAGCAGTTGCTATGGATTATAAAGTTCATATAGATCCGGGAAAAGAAGATTGTTATTTTCAATATGTTAACCCAGGTGCTACCTTTTACGTCAGTTTTCAAGTAAGTATCCTGCAGAACTCCTTTAGATTTGATGTCAATATTTTATTTTTTTAATTTATTTTTCTAAATAAGGTTGTTCGAGGTGGAGACGGTATGGCAGGCTTCGCAGTTAGACATCCGTCAGGTCAAATCGTTCACCCATATCAATGGAGACCGAGCAGCGAATATCAAGACGAGAAATCTACAGGCGGTTATTATTCCGTCTGTATCGATAATCAATTTTCGAGATTCGCTGATAAATTAGTGAATTTATATATAACAGTCGTCAGATACGATCAATGGGAGAAATACGCGAAAGAACTCGAGGAAATTAATTTAAATATGGAGAATTTTACGGTAAATTGAACGTAAATACGATTTACTTTAATATTTACACTTTTATTTTTAGACTACGATCGTAACGGTTGAGAGAAACATCAACGAAATGCTGCAGTATCAATATCATTCTAGAGGTAGAGAAGCTCGCGATTACAACTTATTACAAGGCAACAATACTTATGTTATACGATGGTCGATCGCTCAAATTTTAGTGATTGTGTTCACGACAGCTGTTCAAGTTTATTTTGTAAGGAAATTGTTCGAAATAAAGACTGGTAGTACAAGATCGAGGATATAAAACGGAGTGTGTTAAAGTGGTTTTATTTTATTTCAAAATCTCATCAAGTTTAATTTATTTTGTAATATTTTATATTCATATTACATTCCTTTATATTTCTTTTTTATCTGTAATGAACTATAACAAATATATTTTTAATATGGTTTATTGTATTTTAATTTATTTTTTAAATTAGTTATATTCGATTGAACTCGCTTTTAAATAATATTAACCAATAACAACGCGTATGCTGAAAATATTGTAATTTTATTGGTTATTCGCTCGATTGATATTTATAGCTGAACGCAGGTTAAAACTGTCGCTTTGAAATGTTATTAATTATATAATAAAGCCGAATAAAGTAAGTAAATATGTAATATAGATATAAAATTTTAGATTTCGAATAATTATACAAAAATAATCTAATATAAAATAAATACAAGTTATTAAATTAAAATAAACACGTTCACCCATTTATTTATTCAAGTCTAATGTCAAAATAACATAACCTTAAAATAATTTACGTCACATTTTATATATATAATAAATTAATTTTATTTACCTATATATAAACCTGAAAATAAGTATTTATTTGCAAATTCGAAACGTTATAAATAATCGAAGCTAAAAATGTGTTCCATTGGTGACGATTATCAAGATGAAGTTGAAAATGATATGGAAAAACTTGATATCGTGTAAGATTTTAAACAGGCTTTAATATCAAATTCCTCGTTAATAAGAACATGTAAAATTTGTTTTAGAAAAGTAGAGAAAACATGTAATAAATGCAGGGAACAAAAATCAAATGTTTTATTACGAGGCAAACACGGTTATTGTAAATCGTGTTTCCTCATCGGTACCGAACATAAATTTAAAGCATTCCTAGGTAAACACCGTTTTATACGTAAGGACGATTACGTTTTAGTCAATTATAATTTAGGCCACCCGATTACATCTTTATTACATTTTTTACGTAGCGGAATTGATATAAAAACACCGAAACAATTGAAATTTAAACCGATTATCTTTTATATCGAAAGTAAGTGATTTTTAATTACGTAAGTGTTTGTGTTTAATTTAATTTTATAGGAAATTATCATTTGAGCGTTGAAGATCGTCGATGTTTATTAGAAAATGTAAATAATCAAATAAAACGATTTAATTTCAATATTTATTTTGTGTCGTTTCTCGAATATGTCGAAACATCTGAAATCCGATTAAAAATTAATTTTGGTGATATTCCGTTAGGTACGGATGATTTAAATAAAATTAATCGAATTTGTAACGAGAAAGTAACCCCGACGATACGAACAGAACTTTATAAGCAATTCGAGTAAGTTTTACGTTGGCATCTTTAAATTATTTTGATTTATTTTGTTTTTAGACGTCGATTGTTAATAGGAAGTGCTAAAAAATTAGGATGTCGACATGTATTCATGTGCGATTTAGCTGTAGATGTTGCGTCGCAGATTTTAACGAACGTATCATTAGGGAGAGGAACCTATTTAGAAATGGATATCGTAAGTATAATTTTTTTTAAATTAGTAGTTTTGTATCTCTTAAATTATTTTTTTTTTTAAGGGAATTTGTGATTCGAGAGATAACGATGTTAATATAATTAAACCATTACGTTTCTTCGATATCAAAGAGTTAGTTTTCTACAATCATTTTAACGATTTAATACCAATCGTTATAAGAGAGGATCAAGTCGATCCGTATTCAAGCGTGCAAAATTTAATGGTGAATTTCGTACAAAATTTGCAAACGAATTTCCCCTCGACGATAACTACAGTTGTTAAAACGGGGGATAAATTAAGCATGGATAAAGGGATTTCGAATAATCGTAAATGTGAATTGTGTTCGGTAAGTTAGTGTAGTAATCGGACAAATTATATATAACTTCGAAATTTTATTCTAGTTACCGATTGAAGATCGAAATTCAAGATTAACATCAGCCGAAGCAACAGATTTCTCGCACTGGTTATCGACGTTCCAACCCGGACTCGAAGACCAATCCCCGAAAGATATAACGAAGCCCTAATTAAATTCAAAAGAAACGACAGCAAACATTGCTTCTCGTGTAGTAAAATAGCAGATTTTTTAATAAAATAACCCAATTTTTTTATAATTTTATTACTTTATTGCGGTTTAAATTATGGTGTTTTTATGTGTATATACAATATTAGTTTTGAGGTAAGTATACAGGGTGTTCCAAATCTTGAGGTCTCTACATTTTCCTTTATTTTAAAGTATAAATAAATGGAATACGATAAATTTAAACATTTAACTGGATTTTTTTCACATTTATAATAAATAGACAGAAACGGAGTATGTACCAAGACCGGGAATCCCCCATATAAGTATAAATTGCACTTAAATTAGATTAAATGATTGCGAGAAATATTTGAAACGATTCGAGTATCATTTGGTGGGGATTTGAACTGTCAGTTTATTGGTAACGTTCTCCCAGGCGGCTACACCTTTCTCGTACAGTTCGATCTGCTTATTAACGAAATCCAAAAGTATCTTCTTCAAACATTGCTGCTTCTCGATGTGCCATTGTTCTAAATCGCTGCGTAACTGTTCGTTAGCACATTCTAGATTGTCCTGATGCAGTTCGGTTTTCTTTACGAGCTGAGGTATTACCAAACCTACAAATAGATCCGGTGAGATACTAATATCCCCTCGATTAAACACTATTTTTACCTAATTTTTCTAATTTATCATCACAAGAGGGTTGTTTCCATAAAGAGAATCCAGTCGGTTGATTCGAATCTTGCGAAACCAATAACTAAAATAAAATTCGATTAATACACACACACACACACACCGATTAATTCTTATTATGTACCTTATTTTTCTCCGTTTTCTTCTTCGATAACTCCTCCATCGAACTCTCGTAAGCCGACTGGTAAGTCTCCCTTTTCTGCAACGTCTCCTGTACCACCTCAACGTAAGCAACGAACTCCTTAATCGGATTCCCTATAGTATTCGAATAACTTAAGATAATATTATTTTGAACGTTGGCAGTTTTCTCGATAGCACTCGCAGTACATTGCAGTATCGAACCTAATTCTTCTCGGTGCTAGCCCACGTTATGAATATCGGATAGAAATACTGCAACTCCGATACGAGATCCTGTTTCTCTTTATTGATTCGGTGGGAGATCTTTTCGATAGCTATCAATTTATCGGTTAACGTGGTCAAGTACGCTTTCATCTTATCGAATTCTATATGACGATACTTTAAACTGGTGTAATTGGTTAGACTAGATGATGATTTGGTTTTTTCGGAATTTGATCGTTGTCTCCTGTGCAGATTAAAATCCTGTAGATTTAAAAGAGAAATATTAATGTTAGATCAAGTATTATTTCATCCGCAAAACACTCAATGCACACCAGATTTAATAAATAGCAAATTTATTATTAACATTATGCGATAATAACACTAAATTTAAACTTAATGTGTGGAATCGGATCTTGTGGGTGAAATAACCTAAACTTAATAATAACTAAGTTTGACACCACCCCCCTCGAGTCCACCACAAAATATCTGATGGAATTATATAAAAAAACAAGTGAAAAGCCGACTCACAAACACCCTGTATATAAATGACCGATTTATCATCTAGAGTGCTTTAAAATACATAAAATAGTGGGAAACAGATTTATAGGTCGTAAATAAGTGTTATAAAACGATTTTTACGTATTTCAAAGCACTCTAGAATAAAATTTTAATTTCACAAAATAAAGTGATTCAAGCGGTCAAGGTTAGTAAAAGTCACCTAACATACTAAGAATGTTCTATTAAATTCAAATATGCGAAAATATATGGGGTGTTTCATTTTAAAATCGAAAATTTATGTCATTTCCGGCGAAACCGGAAGTGGTAGAAATTCGTTAAATACTTCCGAAAATGCGTTTATATCGATGATTTAACATCCTAAAATTTGGTCCAAAAATATTTAAAATTGTAGAAGTTCTAGGCCATTATAATGTATGACTAGCCCATTATAATGCATCACCCGGTCTGCAATTCTATTCGTTTTTAATTTTTTTCTCGAAAACGGCGCGAGATACGGAAAAAATTTAAGATACGAAAAAGTTGTATTTTTAATTGCTTTATCTCAAAAAAATTATTGGAATTGAGAAAAATCTACTGGGTGTTATTAGCGAAATTAAAATTATCATCTAGAATGCTTTGAAATACATAAAATAGTGCGATATAGGTTTACAGGTCGTAAATAAGTGTTATAAAACGATTTTTACGTATTTCAAAGCACTCTAGAATAAAATTTTAATTTCACAAAAAAAAAGTGATTTAAGCGGTTAAGGTTAGTAAAAGTCACCTAACATACTAAGAATGTTCTATTAAATTCAAATATGCGAAAATATACGAGGTGTTTCATTTTAAAATCGAAAATTTATGTCATTTCCGGCGAAACCGGAAGTGGTAGAAATTCCTTAAATACTTCCGAAAATGCGTTTATATGGGTGATTTAACATCCTAAAATTTGGTTCAAAAATATTTAAAATTGTAGAAGTTCTAGGCCATTACAATGTATCACTAACCCATTATAATGTATCACCCGGTATGCAACCCGATTCGTTTTTAATTTTTTTCTCGAAAACGGAGCGAGATACGAAAAAAATTTAAGATACGAAAAAGTTGTCTTTTTAATTGCTTTATCCGAAAAAATTATTGGAATTGCGAAAGATCTACTGGGTGTTAGTTTTTTACGCAAAAATTTAAATATTAATAAATCATAAAAATTTCATCAAAATGTACTTACCGTTTGACTAGCGATTAAAAATAACTTCAAATGCTCGTTACAACTAAGAATTGGATGTTTGACGAGTCTCGATATGAATACGTTGAGTGCTTTCATCCTGAGCAGTATAAAATCCTTAGAATATCGATCTAATTGGCCTACTAAGGAATGTTTCCCAGGTAACGGCTAAAATATTTTAACATCAATCGCAAATCTAAAAATTGATTGAAACGAACTTACGGGAATGATGCAGAATGGGTGACAATCGACTAATTTCTGTCTTAACCATAAGAAATCATTGTATCTCCTACGAACGACATACTCGTTATCGGTAAATTCAATTCGAGCGACTTTCGTGGTTATCCGGAAAGTAATATAAGTCTCTAACGTATCTAAATGCTTCTGCGGATTATCAATCTTAACACACAGATCGGAATTCTCTTCCATATTCAATTCGGATAGGTTTTCAATATCTTGTATTGTAGAAAAGCTATCTATACTAGGTGATTGGACCTTAAATAAATAAAGACGTTTTAGAATGCGTTAATGCTGTTTTAATTTAAATGTTACCATCGAACTAGTGTTATCTAAAATTGAATTATTGCTAAGAGACAGATCGTTCTCTTTAGTTTGTTTTAATAGCGAAGTGATCTCTTTACTCTCACTCACAACATCTAATACAGCCGAATGATTACTTGCCATCGTGTTTCTTTATTGTATAAATCTTATTTATTAACACAGATCATATAATTGTTTAGTATAATAAAAGGTGAAAATAGGTTAGGTTTACACAATTTAATTATCGTTAATTACACAGCTTTCTTGTTGGAATGTTAGATATCTAAGGTTTGATTTAGATCGGGAATGAATTGAATATTTTAATTACAATTTCATGTTAACATTTTGAATTTTATTGCCGACACTTTATCACCCATTCTACACACCTCTCCTACTATACATAATACTGAATGAAGATTGATGAAGATGGCCTATTTATAATTTAACACTCATATAATTGAGAATTAGATCATTTATCCTCGTTTACATAAAAGGGGATACTTTATATTAACATTATTTATTTAAAAGGGTGTGAGTATCCTTTATAGATATTGTATTATTCATCCGTGTGTGTATTTTTAGGATATTACACCGCTAGATTGCTACCTGAACCTTTTAAGACTCAAATCGTTAAATTTTAAATTTACCGCCTAAATTTTACACGCTTATCCGGATATTTCAAATTTGACAGTTCAATTTAAAATAATCAAAAAATTTCAACGAGAAACCCTTCAACATGAAACTATTTTTAGCATATTAATTAATTAATAATAAAACTGCTATTTTTCTATATATATATTAGATCGATAAATAGAAACAAAATTGTTTCAATTTATATTATGCTTATAATCTAATTTAATTTTAAATTTGCCGCTTAAATTTTACGCTTTCTTCCGGATATTTCAAATTTGACAGTTCAATTCAAAATAATCAAAAAAATTCTCCAATTATGTCATTTATCACGAGAATTAATTATCTTTCGTCGATAATTAAAAGAAATCTAACGATTTCGACTCAATTACTCTACAGAAATTCGATGGGTGATCCCATCGAGCATGCTACCGGTTTAGAAAAACGCGAATTGCTATCAAAATTGGCGGGGAACGAGAATCCCTTCAACATGAAACTGTTAAAAAGGGGCCCTGGAACTAAAGGACAACCGAACGAGATCCCCTCGGCTTTCGATCAGAGATTGGTGGGTTGCGTTTGCGAAGAGGATCAGATGCATATCAATTGGATGTGGTTGGTGGATGGACAACCTAGACGTTGCGAGTGTGGTTTTTGGTTTAAGTTGGTAAAATCTTGTCCTTTATAACAATATAATTATTATATTATAAAAAATATAGCTTGTTGAGTATCGTTGATTAAATTAGATTATTAAGGTTTTTTTTTCGTAACAGTTGTAAATATTTAAATAAAATTTGTGTTATATAGTTTTTTTTGACGTTATATTAGTAAATTTGGTGAAATTTGACATTTCCCTACTAATGTCAAAATCTTTACAAGCATCTTTTGTGCAATTTTATCACATTTTGTTTGACAACTTTGTTGTAATTCTTAATCTAATCACCTTTAAAACATTTTAAAATTAGAAAATCGGTTATTTTGAGTATCGTCATCCCAAAAAAGTTTTGACAGCTGTCAAATTTACTTTAGCCAGAGACAGTTGTCTCTGCTTTAACACTTACCGGTTAAAATTTGTGTTAGATTACTAATATCAAACGGAACTATTGTTGACGTTTGTATTTGGTACCGCTATTGGTTCCTTTTCATTTTAAGTTTGCAAAATCCGTTATTTTGAGTATCGTGATCGCAACAATTTTGACAGCTGTCAAATGTACTTTGACGCTTATACCAATTAAAATACTTCAAACAGCTGTCAAACTGTATATTATACAGTATGTTCTTTTCAAATTTGAGCAATGTAGAGCTGCCAAAATGGCGGAATCGTTTGACTTCGAGTATTGTCATTAATTCTGACAGCTGTCAAATTTTTATATTAATATGTTTTATTTGACAATTAACGTTTGATTATGAGTACAATTATGAGAAATATTCCTAGACTTGTCAAATTAAATTGTTTTTTTTTTGTCAAAATTTTGAGAAACTGTCAAATCTACTTTAACACTTATACCGGTGAAAATACTTCGAACAGCTGTCAAACTGTATATTATACAGTATGTTCTTTTCAAATTTGAGCAATGTAGAGCTGCCAAAATGGCGGAATCGTTTGACTTCGAGTATTGTCATTAATTCTGACAGCTGTCAAATTTTTATATTAATATGTTTTATTTGACAATTAACGTTTGATTATGAGCACAATTATGAGAAATATTCTTAGACTTGTCGAATTAAACTGTTTTTTTTTGTCAAAATTTTGAGAAACTGTCAAATCTACTTTAACACTTATACCGGTGAAAATACTTCAAACAGCTGTCAAACTGTATATTATACAGTATGTTCTTTTCAAATTTGAGCAATGTAGAGCTGCCAAAATGGCGGAATCGTTTGACTTCGAGTATTGTCATTAATTCTGACAGCTGTCAAATTTTTATATTAATATGTTTTATTTGACAATTAACGTTTGATTATGAGTACAATTATGAGAAATATTCCTAGACTTGTCCAATTAAACTATTTTTTGGCAAAAGTTTGAGAAACTGTCAAATCTACTTTAACACTTATACCGGTGAAAATACTTCAAACAGCTGTCAAACTGTATATTATACAGTATGTTCTTTTCAAATTTGAGCAATGTAGAGCTGCCAAAATGGCGGAATCGTTTGACTTCGAGTATTGTCATTAATTCTGACAGCTGTCAAATTTTTATATTAATATGTTTTATTTGACAATTAACGTTTGATTATGAGCACAATTATGAGAAATATTCTTAGACTTGTCCAATTAAACTGTTTTTTTGTCAAAATTTTGTGAGAAACTGTCAAATCTACTTTAACACTTATGCCGGTGAAAATACTTCAAACAGCTGTCAAACTGTATATTATACAGTATGTTCTTTTCAAATTTGACCAATGTAGAGCTGTCAAAATGGCGGAATCGTTTGAGTTCGAGTATTGTCATTAATTCTGACAGCTGTCAAATTTTTATATTAATATGTTTTATTTGACAATTAACGTTTGATTATGAGTACAATTATGAGAAATATTCCTAGATTTGTCAAATTAAACTGTTTTTTTTTGTCCAAATTTTGAGAAACTGTCAAATCTACTTTAACACGTATACCGGTTAAAATACTTCGAACAGCTGTCAAACTGTATATACAGTATGTTCTTTTCAAATTTGACCAATGTAGAGCTGTCAAAATGGCGGAATCGTTTGACTTCGAGTATTGTCATTAATTCTGACAGCTGTCAAATTTTTATATTAATATGTTTTATTTGACAATTAACGTTTGATTATGAGCACAATTATGAGAAATATTCCTAGACTTGTTTAATTAAACTATTTTTTGGCAAAATGTTGAGAAACTGTCAAATCTACTTTAACACTTATACCGGTTAAAATACTTCAAACAGCTGTCAAACTGTATATACAGTATGTTCTTTTCAAATTTGACCAGTGTAGAGCTGTCAAAATGGCGGAATCGTTCATTTTGTGTATTGTCATTAATTCTGACAACTGTCAAATTTTTATATTAATATATTTTTTATTTGCACACACAGTTTAGCCAATTTAAAATTTAGTTAACTTTGGTCATTTGCCGGGTCACCCGGTATACAAAATATAAATGAAACGATTTTGTAGAAAACATATATTTACAAAAAAGGAGACATACAAACTACTTAAAAAAAAATTAATAATAATAAAAGGAAGAAACATCATTTTTCTTTACGTATAGATTAAACCTATTTAAATATAACAATCGGATTAAACAGGATATTTATAACAAACTTGAACCCCATATAGATATCGTTCAGCAATTTCTGCAGATCGTACCTGGTAACCTGAGGTGTAAATTTAACTTCGGTTAATTCCACATTATGGCAGGCTAAACAACCGATCTCATTTAATAAAACGTGAGGCCTCAAACTAGAATTCTCCCCATCGACAAATATATTTTTAAGGGAACCTTTAAACCAAACGTGATCATTAACGTTGAGACCTAACGTAAAGTTTTTAAAGTAATCCGTAGCTATCAAGACTAGATCCTCGCTGTTACCCCATATCCCAGATTGCATCCGGATGATAATCTTGAACGTGTAAACGTTGTAATGATCTAAAGTGCATCTCGAATAGGATCTGATAACGTTGTAGAAATAATGGCATGTCTGGCTTTGGTTTAAATCGCAGGTATCGTTGATCTCCTCACCGTATAAACAATATAAGTAACGGCTTAAAATTAATGGTAATTTATCAAAGATATATTTATAAGGGTTGGTTATCGATGAGATTTTTATATCGTGTATGTATCCGTCCCAATGTACGGGGAGGTCTTCTAATCGTGTACACCTAATTTGTGTCGCTAGGATGTTCTCGTTCTCCCAAGCTTTCTGGTGGCAGAACTGCTGGTACTGTTCGTAATTTAAAGGTTTAACATCGTTATGCATAGCCAACTCAGAGTTTGTTAATTTTGTTTCGATTATAATCGAGTTAAGGATGAAATAGAATGATATCGCTGAGAATATAATTTGGAATAAGGCTGTGTATTTATGGTAAATTGTTTTAGCTAGAATTGAACATATTAGGAAGCCGATCGCGGCGAAAATTAGGAATAAACTTAACGTGTAAACGAAATTAGTCGAAACTAACCAGCGAGTTAAAGCAGCGGCGGGTAAAAATATAGTTGTTAACCCGACTAAAGGGAGGAAGAGGACGAAACCGACTAGTGCTAGGGTGCTACGTAATAACCCGAACATCGTAGCACCCTGCGATGAAATTATAACGATTTGCAACCAGGAGAGGGTGACGCAATGGGGGATGAAATATTTATAAGTCCCCCTCCATCGTTGCCTGTAGGATATTTTCAGGAATAAAACCGGGATAAACGCGTAGAGTAATACGCGGAAATTAATACAAAATTCGATACCATTCCCGATGACGTAACTCGCGAACGTGGGGATTTTCAAGTCGATGAACCGCCAACCTTGAGTAACGACAGGATCCGTTTCGTAAGGATACTTCGCCAGGACGTTTATCGCGAAACTAAATAGAATTAACCCGTCGTAGATTATCTTCGATCTCTTCCTGTACATGAACCCGAATAACGTCATGAACGTTAAACAAAAAGCGACGACGGCTAATTCCGATTGCAACAAATATTGTTCGGCAATTATCGGATATAACATGAGATTAATCATTAGGGAGATAAAAAAATGCCAACAGGGTTTTAAATTATTCCGGATGAATTGATATTCGGCCTCCTCAGCGTTCATCGAACCTCCAGAATACGTAATAAACAACCCAGACCAAATCCGAAAATCGTAAAACTCCCTTTTCGTCTGCAAGATTTGAAACGTCGTTAAGACCATGACGAAAAACGTGACGTAATATAAAACTAACGGGAAAAAATATATAACATTCTCTGTACTAACGAAGGAATACAGGAACATCAGTAATACCAACTGAAAATCGGATTTCGCTATCGGAAATAACGCGTAAAGCGATAATTTCCCTAGAAATTTAATCAATTTATAATAGAGTATTTGCAACGCTAATAGAGGGTGTAATAGAGGTCGGTGCATGATCGGGATGTGATCGAGGGCTTGTAGATTCGGTTCCGATAAGCATAAGATCCTGTTGACTAGGGGTAATTGGCCGTGCGAGTAATTAATAGCCGCCGAAACTAGGTGATCTTCCGTTAATTTTTCGTTGTTATCTCCGCGTTGGCTCCAATCGATGTCCTCGTCGGATTCGCTGCTCTGTTCCTCGTAATTGTTCACTAGATCCCCGTTAGCTTCTTCTCTTAAAGCGTCCTCCATTAAATTAATCTTTTCGTTCCTATCTATCGCTAACATCCTCCGTTGGAGCTGCTCCGAAGTGATATATTCCTCACCGTTCGATAAACTAGAAAAAAATCTTATTATTAAATGTAATTCAATGTTTATTTATAATTTATAAATATAAAGGGTGTATTTCACTTCTTGAGTATTTCTAATTTCTACACACCCTGTATAAATTTTGTTGAAAGTTTCGACAGTTTCCAGTATCTATGACCCTATCTTTAGTTTCTAATATACTTTATACAAAGGTTATGCTTTCGATGATGGAGGTTATAATTTTTTGACAGCTGTCACTGTTGTTTACAGCTAAACATAATTTCAATTAGTTGTTTAAATTTTTAATCCATTTCGTAAATAAAAACTGGATCTGAATCGAATAAAACGGAAAGATTTTTAAATTATCTAGGTTATATTTTTTGACAGCTGTCATTTTTCTAGAATTAAACGTAATTTCAATCATTTTCTTTGTTTATTAATTGATTTTTCACTAAAATTAGACGTTTTACTATAATAAGATGCGAAGATTCTAAACTATCAAAGTTATACTTTCGATGATGGAGGTTATAATTTTTTGACAGCTGTCACTGTTGTTTACAGCTAAACATAATTTCAATTAGTTGTTTAAGTTTTTAATCCATTTCGTAAATAAAAACTGGATCGGAATCGAATAAAACGGGAAGATTTTTAATTATCTAGGTTATATTTTTTGACAGCTGTCATTTTTCTAGAATTAAACGTAATTTCAATCACTTTCTTTGTTTATTAATTGATTTTTCACTAAAATTAGACCTTTTACTATAATAAGATGCGAAGATTCTAAACTATCAAAGTTATACTTTCGATGATGGAGGTTATAATTTTTTGACAGCTGTCACTGTTGTTGACAGTTAAACATAATTTCAATTAGTTGTTTAAATTTTTAATCCATTTCGTAAATAAAAACTGGATCTGAATCGAATAAAACGGGAAGATTTTTAATTATCTAGGTTATATTTTTTGACAGCTGTCATTTTTCTAGAATGAAACGTAATTTCAATCATTTTCTTTGTTTATTAATTGATTTTTCACTAAAATTAGACGTTTTACTATAATAAGATGCGAAGATTCTAAACTATCAAAGTTATACTTTCGATGATGGAGGTTATAATTTTTTGACAGCTGTCACTGTTGTTGACAGTTAAACATAATTTCAATTAGTTGTTTAAATTTTTAATCCATTTCGTAAATAAAAACTGGATCTGAATCGAATAAAACGGGAAGATTTTTAATTATCTAGGTTATATTTTTTGACAGCTGTCACTGTTGTTTACAGCTAAACATAATTTCAATTAGTTGTTTAAGTTTTTAATCCATTTCGTAAATAAAAACTGGATCGGAATCGAATAAAACGGGAAGATTTTTAATTATCTAGGTTATATTTTTTGACAGCTGTCATTTTTCTAGAATGAAACGTAATTTCAATCATTTTCTTTGTTTATTAATTGATTTTTCACTAAAATTAGACGTTTTACTATAATAAGATGCGAAGATTCTAAACTATCAAAGTTATACTTTCGATGATGGAGGTTATAATTTTTTGACAGCTGTCACTGTTGTTGACAGTTAAACATAATTTCAATTAGTTGTTTAAATTTTTAATCCATTTCGTAAATAAAAACTGGATCTGAATCGAATAAAACGGGAAGATTTTTAATTATCTAGGTTATATTTTTTGACAGCTGTCATTTTTCTAGAATGAAACGTAATTTCAATCATTTTCTTTGTTTATTAATTGATTTTTCACTAAAATTAGACCTTTTACTATAATAAGATGCGAAGATTCTAAACTATCAAAGTTATACTTTCGATGATGGAGGTTATAATTTTTTGACAGCTGTCACTGTTGTTTACAGCTAAACATAATTTTAATTAGTTGTTTAAATTTTTAATCCATTTCGTAAATAAAAACTGGATCTGAATCGAATAAAACGGGAAGATTTTTAATTATCTAGGTTATATTTTTTGACAGCTGTCATTTTTCTAGAATTAAACGTAATTTCAATCATTTTCTTTGTTTATTAATTGATTTTTCACTAAAATTAGACCTTTTACTATAATAAGATGCCAAGATTCTAAACTATCAAAGATATACTTTCGATGATGGAGGTTATAATTTTTTGACAGCTGTCACTGTTGTTTACAGCTAAACATAATTTTAATTAGTTGTTTAAATTTTTAATCCATTTCGTAAATAAAAACTGGATCTGAATCGAATAAAACGGGAAGATTTTTAATTATCTAGGTTATATTTTTTGACAGCTGTCATTTTTCTAGAATTAAACGTAATTTCAATCATTTTCTTTGTTTATTAATTGATTTATCACTAAAATTAGACCTTTTAATATAATAAGATGCGAAGATTCTAAACTATCAAAGTTATACTTTCGATGATGGAGGTTATATTTTTGACAGCTGTCACTTTTCTACAATTAAACGTAATTTAATCTACTAACTTATGTTTTCGGCATTAAAATTAGATATGAATTTAATAAAATGGATACGTTCTGAACTACGAAGGGTATATTTTTTGACACCTGTCATTTTCTAATCATTAATCTCAATTAGTTTCTTTAGTTGCTAATTCACGTGACACTACAACGAGATCTGAATTCAGTATCACGGAAACTTTCTAAATTATCAAGATTATATTTTTGACGGCTAAACTATATAAAGATTAGTGTATTATGACATCTGTCACTGATGTTCGTTATTCATGCAATTCGTATTAGAAGTAGATCTGAATTTAGATTTAGATTAAGATGACGAGATTCTAAGCTATGAAAATTTTGACAGCTGGCATTGTTTGTTTACTATTAAAGGTAATCTTAAAACAAAAAAAAATCAACAATCGAAAGATTCGAAACCATCAATGTTATATTTTTTGACAGATGTCACTATTGTTTACAATTAAACGTAATCTCGATCAGTTTCATCGGTTATTAATTCAATTTGCACTGCAATGAGATCTGAACTCAATATCATGGCAAACTATTGAAGTTATATTTTTTTGACAGGTAAAAGTATCAAGCTTGCATTGTTTGACAGCTGTCACTAGTTATTTTGCTTAATTATTAATTTCGTCTGCATCAAAGGTAGATACTAAACTATCAAATTTACATTTTTGACAGCTAAACTATTAAAGTTATATTTTTTGACAGCTGTCACTGTTATTTATAATTAAACGTAATCTTAATTCATTTTGTAATTAAATTGGATTCGAATTTCATGATGGGAAGATGCTAAATTTTCAAGGTTATATTTTTGCAATTGCAAAATTTTTCATAAAATATTTATTTTATCGAAAACAAAAGCACATAGGTCTAGGAACGTCGTAGGAAAGTTATATACGCTTTTTCTATAATCGGATCATCCTGTATATTTGAAAATATTTTCTAGTTGTGCATCGAATAAATAAGGAGAACTTTTATTTGATACTTTTTTTCTCTGTACTAGAAAATAAACAAATTATCAAAGAAACCGCGTCAGCTGGGAGACCCTGTATGTGAAATAGACCAAGAAATTAAAAAAAAAATGATTTATGAGAGCAAAACAAGAAAATCGGACGAAGTTGGCGAAAAATTTAACTCGGCAAACAATACGACGTCATTTTTGGGTGATTATTCGTCATCGACGTAATAATGTCCTCTAAAGAACGTTAAAATTACGTCATTTAACTCTAGCTTATCTAAATTTTATTCGGACTTTCGTCATTATTTGATAACAGTGGCTTATTCATGTTCCTGCGCCGATGTAAAATTGACAAAAACGAGCTGACATTCAACGCTGATTAAATTTATCGCGGTACAAATGTGACGTCACAAATGACGAGAGATCAGATAAAATTTAGATAAGCTGTCAATATGACGTCATCGCAATTCCCACCACATTGACAGTATATATATTTTTTGGTACCGTCAGAACAACGTCAAAAACACGTCACACGATAAAACTATATTTAGTGCGCATCAATAATCTCCAACCGGAAAACTGACGATGTTCCGACGTCCGCATACGGTCTATAAGATGACGTTGTAGGGCCGTGACGATGATCTCGTCATCGTTATGTCAGTATGACGTCATATTAATACGAAAAAAAACGTCAAAATAACTCGTCTCGAACTTGTTCGCCGCGAAGCCGAGAATAGACACAAGAGACAAAAATACGGAATGGCTGATTAAACAAAACAACTTTGATTCGTTACGTGTTTAAGGAACACCCTGTATATATCGATCGTTTTTTTTCTCCATTTTGCTACCACAATATGAAAGCCACGAATACATAAACCAACGTTGTGCGAATCAGTAGGGGTGATAATTAAAAATATCTTTTAGATATACAGGGTGTTTCATAATATATGGGCAGGACTTGAGGATGTGATAGCTTGTCCAAAAATTTAAAAAAAAGTTTCTGTCAGCTTACCCTCTAAAATGCACCATTTTCGAGATACAGGGTGTTGAAATTTAACAAAAAAAAATCGTTTTTTGGAAATATCTCCGGAACCATTTTTATCGTAAAGAAAACAGCTTTTGTAAACATTTTCTACTCTTAATAAGTTAAGTTGTGTGAGAGAGAAAAAATTTTTTTGAAGTCATAATTGGTAAAGATTTCAACACCCTGTATCTCGAAAATGGTGCATTTTAAAGGGTACGTTGATAGAATTTTTTTTCAAATTTTTGGACAAGCTATCACATCCTGTCCCACGGATATATTATGAAACACCCTGTACATGTTGTCCCAAAAAAATAGCCCGCGTCAAAGTTGTGTTCTTCATTTTATGTGACACCCTATATATTTAGTTGCGATTGTTTACATCTATTAGCTATTACAGTCATTTGAAGTACATCCTATGACTCGATACTTTTTTTAAATGACATATGTCACTTTTTGACAGATGTCAAATCAGTGACAAGTCTTCAACAAGCCTACATTTGATGAATATCTTCGCAGTGTGTTGCCATAGTAACCAAATATGTAAAAAAAATGATTAAATCTCTTCGGATATCATTAATCTAGTTCCGCAGGAAATTGTTGATCGTTTAGGATAGTTAATTTGTTTAAAATTTGTTCCGAGACCATTTATAATATTTGTAAATGAATAATTTTCACGAATATGTCGAAAAGTGACATATGTCATTTTTTAAAAATATTATCGGAAAACCCCTGTATAGATAGAGATGGATAAAATCTGCAATTTTCCATCGTAAAACTTTCATGTTTCTACGGACCAGCCCCCGACTTTACTAAACGAATACTCAAGAGATAAAAATTCCAAAAAAAATACCTTGCGAACATTTCCCGTGCAGCTTTCCTAGCGATCTTCTCATCCTGCGTCATAGTAATACACGATTTGACGTCCATATAATTCTGTTCCGTTATACCTTTCCCCGATTCCAAACATGCTTTTAAGAGACCAGTAGCTTCGATATTACCCTGTTCGGAGGCTTTAATCAGCCAATAGACGCCCAACCTAGCGTTCTCCTTCTTATCACCTTCGTATTCTGCAATTTCGATATCAGAACCTCTTTTAAAACATCGTATACAATTCGCAAACTTACGACATTGCTCTTCCAGTAATTGTTTCGCCAGGACGACTTGAGATTCCGGACAACCATCGCTCGCCAATTGATCCCTGAGCCTTTTTAAAGACAATCGCGGTCCATCTAAATATAAATTAAGCCTCAATTTTTTTTCGGTTGTTATTTAAGTCGTTTGTGCGGTTCTTACGTTTCGGCAAGTTATATTCTTGTATGCATTGACGAGATTACATATCTAAGCGTAAATTCAATTGGAACTTACCGTGTAACGTCCACTGTTTTCGCCCAGATGTGGATCGTTTCGAATGTACTACACCGGCCATTGTATTGTATGTATTGTGAAGAAATTTAATTAAAGTCACATTAAACTGTCAATTTGTTGACATTTCGATTAATTAATTCGCCTACAGAATTAACCTTTAACGGAGTATTCTTTTACGGCGATATTTTTAATTGTGTAAAATTATTGTGTGATATATTTAAATCGGTTTAAAAACAGAACACGCTTCTAATACGTCCAAAATAATCACAAATAAAATGTAAAAAACATCACAAATATCTCGGTTACATTTAGCGCCATCTATAGAATATTGTCTGAATCGGTAATATCGTGGTAATAAATTTGTCATTTTCTGCCATTTATATTAGTTCCACGCACCGTAATAAGATGGCGCTTTCTAGGTATAGAATGTAAAATCCTTAGATATTAAAAAGGTGTTACAAATAAAGGAGATGAATTCGTTAGAGGCCTCGGCAAATAAGAACATTTATCCGAACTTTCATCTTTGTTCTACACATTCATTTTAAATTAAGCTATCTTATTTATAGTTCTAGCCGGCATTATTAGAGGGCAATTCAAGTCCTATGCGTATAGACTAGTTTGGTTTATATCTAGACTGTAAGCAGTGTTGCCAACCCTACCGATTTGGCACTGCATCTACCGAGTTTTTGGATTTCTTAAATTTTAGTCAGAAATAAAGAATAAAAGAGACGTCAGACGTCAACCATATCATGTCAGAGACCAACCATACGTCAAAACTACATTGCGGTGTTTATTATTTTATAATTTTCAGATGTTATTTGTTATGTGCTTTCATAAAATAGTGAAAATTATATGTAAGTATATGAAATATCAATATTTTCAAGAAAGTACAGGTATTATACAATCATCTCATATCAATTAAGAGCTGAAAAATTTAAAAATCAAAACAGAATCTTTTTCGCATATTTATACTATATTTTACTTTATAGAACGCAAACGATTTTGCTTTAATTCTCCGAATTTTAAAATTGGCGCGCAAGCCGGTCATGCAGTTTGATATTGATAGCGCTATCTATGAATGCCGGCCTAAACTTTGACAATGACAGATCTCTCTACGGTTAAAATTTTAACATTGACTTGCCCGTCTTGTTGGTCTCTGTCGTTAAGAGCGCGCCGACAAGGTAAGATATATATAACTACCACGAGATGGCGCGAGCGGTAACGATTCGAAATAATTTGTATAAATTGGTTTCTAGTGCAAACGAATGGTTTGAATCTGCATTCAAAGGTGGCGCTTAGTGTCATAGAAATTGTTTCCAGAATATGGCGGTAATGTCACTAAAATTTAAATAAAGGTATGTACCTACATATTAACAGCCCAAGCGGCGGGCGATTTTTCAAGCACTACAGCGAAGCCGGAGCGCTTGAAATGTAGCAAGTGTTTTAATGACCAGTTATCCACGAATACTTTATACTATTTTTTTTATTGGTGTATTTTAACATCATGTTTTATTGGTTTGAATACTACAAATAGAAATGCGTCGAAAACCGAGGCATGTCTGTAATTCATAATCAACGAAAGAGGGAATCGACGGAACCGAAGCGTCGAAAACCGAAGTATGCCTGTACTTTTTCTCCTAATTCAAAAATTAATTGAATATCTATTATTAATAACTATTTATCATTATTTCTTTAAATTTATTATACACCGTCGTTTTCTACACAAATACGATTGGTGAATAAAGGCGGGTTCTGACAGGCGCGTCGTCGCTGTGAGCTATGGCGTGGTGTGAAAAAAAATGAAAATGTGACATTTTATGATGAGTTATTACTATAGAAACACCTCGTAACCCTCGTAACATCTATTCAACGGTCTAAACGTCCAAACCGCCTTGCAAACCTGCTTATTTTCAATTGTAAATTTATAGAAAAATCTTGCATAAATTTGTCAATGTGTGAAGAAAAAATAGCATATTTTATTTGGAGGAAAAGTTACTTCCCATGGCTTGCTCTCTATAACACGAGCACGCCATGAAAAGTATTACTTTCCCTCCGTCTAAAATACATAAGATACTATTCCGGCTGAAGCAAGCAGCTTCAGATGAGGCCTTTTCCTTTGCTTTTCAGTGTAGTGCAATTTACACTACAATTTTTACAGTGCTGCAATGAAGCCAAAAATACAAAAGAACGAATTGAGTGTAGATGAATTTGTAACATAACCTCAACCATCAACTCATCATAATCTGACTTGACAAAAACCGAATAGCACTTTCTGGCATTATGTGGTTACTAACTATATAATCCTTTATAAAAGTGACCTCCAGATCTATATTATATAATGTGAACATTGTTGCTACAGACCCGCAATATTATTCTCTTTCTACTTACTACGACTTGCAGCTTGCAGTGTTAAACAAATTTAGTTAAGATAAACTCCTTTGGCAGTCTCTTTGCATATATTTATAAAAAGAACTGTCAATTCCCATTATTATAAATTATATCTACGCTGAAAGCATGAAAATGCCTCAATTTGGACTAAACGTCAAAGATATTTTTCACTAATTTATTTACAAATCGTACTTTATTCCTAATAATACTTACCTTATACCTTATTCCATGGCATTTTTTAAAGAAAATTGCATTTGAATTATCAAAAATTGCATTATTAATTGGCGTCTGTCATTTAACTCAAAGATATGTAAAAACATTTTTTTACTTTATATTTAATACATAACCTCTTTTTGCCTCTCCTTTGCATGCGTTTCATAAATACTTAACGTTACTTTATCAATTATACTACATAAATTCCAATATATACATTCGTAGTACGTGTACAGTCTGTTCTAAAATTACTGTCACCCCCTCTATTAAAAGAACCAATAAAAATCTTCTTCCCTATAACTCGACATAATTTTTGATTGATGAATATCAATATTGTAATTGCACTCTAAAATAAATGCCGGTCAAACCTAGTGCATTCGTTTTGCAACAGAAGTTATAATGTATCTTCCATCACATCAAGCAACATTGGAAGCGAATTTTGGAAGAGACTGTACATACTACTAACCTAATAGCTACTAATTACCACGTATGTATTATATTGTGTATTGTTCTGGGTTTTGTATTCGTTTCGTATTAATATGTGGACTCATGACAACACGGAAGTTTTAATCCAACTTACGAACAACACGAGTGTTTGTACTTGGTTAGCCATAATAATTATAAAAATAAGACTAAATGTAGGAGGGCATTATTTATTAAATTCATAATTCCTTTTTTGTTACGTCTTGCTATCCATGGACGAACCCATAACTTTCTGTTACGTCTTTTTTTTTTGATTTCAAAAGGTACGCTGCTATAGCGGTAGTCACATTTATAACTAAAACTGATGACAAAGTCTGTCGATTCATTTCTATTTGCACTTTGTTATACGTTAGTTCACAACCAATAATAAGATTGTGACAATAACAAATAACAACCAGAAGACTGATGACAATTCGTATAATAACATGGAATTTAGCCACAATTAGCGAATAATTCCGGTAACATTTGGTTTTTGTAGTTAGTACCAACATACTCAATATAAGTATTCCACATTTATTTGTGAATTTATTGAAACATGTATTGTGGCCACTTTTACATCAATTTTTGCATACATTTCTGCGTCAATTTTACATGTAAATATTCGATCGTCTATTGCCTGCTTAAAAGAGAAAGCTTGTTAATTTTCGCGCCTCAAAAAAAAAGAAATGCTCGCTATACTAAACAAGGATGCAACTACAAAAATACGACGACCTACAGCAAAAAGATAAAGTTGGGTCAATTTTCAGCGGTGGCGCTCTCTCTGACCATCAACGCTTTAAATTTTTGAATTGGCCAATGACAGCACACCGCGCCACAGCTTTTTTTTTACTGCAATTAGTACTGCTCGAAGCGCCATCTTTGAGGCAACACCTGAAACATATTTCGGTCGGAATCCAATAGAAATCTTTACGTGGGTTATAAGAACATTTTATTTAGCAGAGTTTTCTCATTTTCTCAATAAATATTGCTCAGATTCTTATGAAATTTTAAAGAATTGCTGTCATTATCCTTCTCATGGCGTTAACAAATTAGAATTTGAATCGGTTGCAATTTTTTTTCGTTTTTCTGTCACATTACATCGTTAATTTATATGATTAAATCAATATATATCGTCTTCATAATTTCTTATTGCCGACACGGATGATTTTTCTATCCATAATTGATTGTTTCAACACGAAATATTGAGCTATATTTGATATAATGACATTTGCGCACAGGTCTGCATTTTACCTCATGGCGCCATCTGTTGTCGCTGATACTTGGCGGCGCCCTCTTAATCTAAAGTTAAATTTTTAAGCAAGTCGTTAAAAAAAGTTAACAGCGATTTATTTTTGAAATATTTAAATTTATTTCGTATAAATAATAAGGTTATAGTTCAAAATGTGGGGATAGCTGGCGCTGTTTTTCTCTGGAGTGAACATCGTCGAATACCTGATACTATATATTTAGTGATATTTACTTTTTCACCAAACTTTCACTGAAATAACGCGTGGTTTTATAAGTTTTTCTGTGTACGTTTTCTTTATGTTTAAAGAAATTTACAAATATTATATTATGGTGTTACTCAAACAATTTTAAGCAGCACAAAAAAGAATATAACTCAAAATGGTAAGATTAAGCGATCTTATTCAACAGAATTATTCTAACCTCAATTCCAGACTAAGTTAATGGTGTTATTCGAACATGCCGCCGGTCATGCCGTATTTAAAGTGCAGGAATTCGAAGAGATCGGTATGTTCTTACCGCAATTGGAGGCCGCCGTCTCCGACGTGAGCAGATTCAACAGTATAGTCCAATTAGTAGGATTCTGCCCGTTTAAAACAGCAGTATCTGCGTTGGAAAGCATAAATGCAATTTCGAAGGGATGGTACCTGAACATTTGCAGCAATTTTTAGATATAACTGTACCGAAAGGTAGTAAAAAGAATAAGGTGACGTTGGGAGTGAGCGATAGTAAATTAGGTGCTGCGATTACGGAGGTTTTAGGTATCCCGTGCAGTTTTATCGGTGTCGCACCGGAAGTCTTACGAGGTTAGTATTATTAAATTCGTACACATAAATAATAAGTATCCGTTTTAAATTAAGGCATCCGACATCATTTCCCGAAACTTGTAAAAGGTTTTACGGCTCAAACATCAGCGGTAGCACAATTAGCTTTGGGGCATTCGTATTCAAGAGCGAAAGTTAAATTTAACGTTAACAGGGTCGATAACATGATAATACAATCGATAGCTCTCGTCGATCAACTCGATAAGGATATAAACACGTTCTCGATGAGAATCCGCGAATGGTATTCGTACCATTTTCCGGAATTATACAAAATCGTACCCGAAAATTACACTTATTCGAAATTGGTACAATTAATAAAAAACAGGAAGGAATTAAGCGAGGAATCGTTAGAGAGTCTGGAAGAGATTACGATGGATTCCGGGAAAGCGCAAGCTATTTTAGACGCGGCTAGATCTAGTATGGGTATGGATATAAGCCCCGTCGATCTGTTGAATATCGAATTGTTCGCAAGTCGAGTTATCGCTTTGGCGAATTATAGAAAGCAATTGGGGGAATATTTGCGATCGAAGATGAATGATGTCGCTCCGAATTTAGCTGCGTTAATCGGGAACAAGTCGGAGCTAGATTAATCTCGCATGCCGGCTCGTTAACTAATCTAGCTAAATATCCCGCTTCGACTGTGCAGATTTTGGGTGCCGAAAAAGCTCTGTTCCGAGCTTTAAAAACTCGAGGTAAATTTAATATTTTTTTAAAATTATATTATTAATAACGATGAATCTTTTTTGAAGGAAATACTCCGAAATACGGTTTACTTTTCCATTCGACATTCATCGGACGTGCTGGAACGAGAAATAAAGGCAGAATTTCACGTTATCTAGCTAATAAATGCTCGATCGCTTCACGTATCGATTGCTTCGCTGAAGCGACAACGAACATATTCGGGGAAAAGTTGAAGCAACAGGTGGAGGATCGGTTGAAATTTTACGAAACTGGTGATATCCCGAAGAAGAACGAGGAAGTGATGAAGGAGGCTTTGGAGGAGTACGAAAAGGATATCCAGATGAAAGCCGACAAGAAAAAGAAGAAGAAAAAGAAGCGTAAATCTGAAACGCAAGATGGTGGTGATGTACAACCGCATGAGAACGGTGAAGCTGCAGAGAATGGTATCGAGGGCGAACCTCCCAAGAAGAAGAAAAAGAAAAATAAGAAAGCGAAGCAGGAGATTGACGAATAAATTTTGTGTATTTTTTCCCTTTTTTTTGTGTAGATTAAGTCTAATGACTATATATTATTATCGCTTGATTTTTTAAAATATATTTTCAAGATATTTTGACAGTACTCGTTATGTGTGTTTTATTTGAGGGGGAAACCTGGTTAAAATAAAAATACATATCGAAGTGACATCTATATTTAAATATATAAATTATATTTTTATTTAAAACAAAAATCAAATTAAATCGTAACAATAATATCGAATTAAAAGTTTAACCGTTTTAAATTGTTATCGATTAAGCTTTTAATTCTTACTGTATTACTTTTTTTTTTTACTTAAAAACATACTAATCTCACAATTCTTCCTATATTTAAATAAACTATTATCTATAAATAGGATAAAATTAAAGATTGAACAATACAACTTGCCGAGGTATTTATGAGGCTTTTTTTAACGTTGAAAAAAAAAAAAAGTTCAAGAATGCCATGATTATATCAAGCTGGACGTTGACGTTTATTTTTGTGTGTGTGTGCATATACAGGGTGTTGAACTTTGAACTTTTTTTTTAATTAAAAAAAAACGATATTGCACTACAAAAGGCTGCGCTAAAATTATTGTCTTTAAAATGTAATCTATATTACTATATAGTAGAAAGAAGTAAGTACTTAATTAATATGGTACGGCCAAAAATATGTTCCTCTCATCGATATCAATCGAAACTACATTTTTATTAATTTTATTTTTATATCAAACACTAAATTAGCTAGTCGACTATAATTCTGAACTAAAATCTGTAAAGATCTCTTTAAATATACGGAGAGGGTTATCGAAAGTAAGTAAAACCTTGCACCATTCTCTAATACATCACGTTTAATCGTAATTAATAATAATAATGATAATAAAATATGGAATGTATAACGTTTGTCTCTTATAAAAAAATAAAACTTCCTTGCAGGAATTAAAACCGATTTGTGTCAAGTTAAAGCGTATTAATGTTGTAAAATCACAAGAAATGTACGTAATATATATTCTTTGCGGTTAAATATAATAGAATTAAAATATAGATTGTTATTCCTGTAGTGGACTAAAAAGAATAGTCAGTCACTCTAACTGTAAAAAGGGCTGCACTTCTGGACCAATTAAAGATGACAAAATCTCTTTTTTAGGTTTCTTGTGGCATCACGAGATCAAAATATTTCTTTAGTGTAGTAGTAAATATGCCTAATTCCAGCCAGAGCTAGTAGTCAGCCACATTTGATTGAAAAAAACGTTGTAATAGAAATCTCCTTCTTTCTCTTCTCCAGTACTCAGCCACCTTTCCCGCCATAATTGTCAATCGCTGGCTTGTGTAGTGATTTCAACTTTGCCGTGTTCCTGTGGCTGAGATTTAGCAAGAAAACATTAGAATATTACTATATATATTACCTTATACTATAGGCATCTTTAGGCAGGTAATTGTCTTTGTGAAAGTGCACGTTTATTATTTAGCCACGTTAAAATGATAAAGGTTTTTGTTTTTTTTTTTGAAGAGGCACTCTCTAATGCTTTGTAAGCAATTCGCGAAGATCACTTGGGCATTAGAGAGGCAAGCCGGAGGTATGGAGTGCCCCATGGAACGATACAAGACGTAAAATGGGTTCTGGTACCTGACAAAGGAAGAGGAAATTGAAATCGAAAATTGGCTAACTGAGTAATCCTAAATATGAGAAAACATAGGATGAGAATACAATACAAAAAACACCGACTGAAATAAGTTCCAAATTCAAAAAAAGTGAACATGGTTCCCCTATTTACTTAACTAGGAAAGAAGAAGAAAAACTAGTGAAATGGATTATAGAATGTTATCAGAAGCGGTTTCCTAGAAGAAAAATTGATATCCAAATTTCTGTTAAGTGTTTTATGGATGCTAATCAAAAACCAAATCCATACAAGAACAATACACCTGGTAACCACTGGTACGCCTCTTTTCTGAACAGGCATCCAATTCTCACAGAACGAACTACAGAAGCAATCACTTCCGCATCCGCTAATGTGTCTGAACCTGATATAAAGAAATGGTTCAACGAAATAGAAAGTTATTTGAAAGAAAAAGAATTTTTCACGATTCTAGAAGATCCATCTCGAGTTGCACAGTTTACGGAAAACGCTCCCTTATACAGGGTGAATCACGTTGAACGGGACGGAGCCTTACGTAAAGACGGTAAGAATTAGGAATACCCTGTTCATTATTTTTACACTTTAATTACTTTGATAGCAAGCCCCAAAAGCGTAGAATTAGTATCTAAAAACATATTAATTAAAATAAATCTGTTACTACACAAAAATAAAATTATATTCCATAATTTGTGAAATTATTAACAACAGTAGAAAACCATCATAACTATTAAATGAACGTTTTCCGTAAATTATGTATAGGAACTTTTATGATTATTTTGATGAGTAGAATACATCCCTAGAGTTTGGCCAAGTTAATCGGAAACACCCTGTATAGCGATTATACAGGGTGTTTGTAAAAGGTCTTTACACACGCCTACCACATATTCCATAGACCAAAATAAGCCGATTTAAATAAACCTATCTTAGTCGAAAGTCGTTTAGTTTGGGCGCTATGCGGCCTTGAAGTTAAAATTTTAAAATCGTTTTTCTATTATAAATTCAAAACGGCCTATGCGATTTTAATAAGATTTGGTATGGTCAGTTAGTATTATTGGACGAATGTTTCGAGAAAATTTTAAGAAAATAGTAATACCGGAAGTGAATAAAACACGCTCCTTCTTTCGTTTTCCTCGACAACGAATAAAAATAGGAAAATTTTACAAGAGACATAATTTGATCGTTTTTGAATACTCTATCGAATAAAAATTATTTCGTGTCTCTACTACAGACAGCAAAAAAAATTGTGTTAATTTTCATTATGGTCATGCGTGTTTCATTCACTTCCGATATTAGTGTTTTCTTGAAATTTTCTCAAAACATTCGTCCAATAATATTAAGTGACCGTGCCAAATCTGATTAAAATCGCATAAGCCGTTTTGAATTTATAACAAAAAAAAAACGATTTTAAAATTTTAACTTCAAGGTCGCATAGTACCCAAACTATGCGATTTTGGACTAAGATAAATTTACTTAAATCGGCTTATTTTGGTTTAAGGAATATGTGGTAGGCGTGTGCAAAGACCTTTTACAGACACCCTGTATATTGCGATCAATGGACTCTCGTGAGCAGGTGGACGCCGTTTACGCGGATCGCAGCAAGGCCTTTGATAAAATTGACCATGTCATGTTAATGGATAAGCTTGTTGGGATCGGTGTGGATGGTGACTTACTTAGATGGTTCCGCAGTTACATTGAAAATCGTTACCAACTAGTTAAACTGAATGGATATCTCTCTAGGAATGCACATGTCACATCTGGGGTTCCCCAGGGGTCACACCTCGGTCCTTATTGTTATTTTTTTATTTATATCAATGACACATGACAACACTAAAGTCTACAGCAAGTCTACAATGTGTTGGGCTTGTCCCGTTTTTGTTCTATATATGAAATAAATAAATAATTGAGAATTTTGTGCCAATAAATGGAATTTGTGCATTACAACATATTTTAATAGAGAAATGAATTCTATATGTCTTCTAATATCAAAACGATTGTTTATTTACTCTTCTAAAACATTTAAAAACAAACTACTGAGATTTCGATTGGAAAAAATTAAAACTTCCATTATTTAGAATAATTTAATTCCTAAAGCGCCAATCTTTTGAGTGTTTTACCCTTTTTCAACTGAAGATTATCCAAAAATAAATAAGAACTTGAAACCATTAAATAAAATAAAAAAATAACGATTTTACAGGACATTATAATTTCAAGTACTAACCAGACTGAACAACAAAGATATGAAAATAATGGTTCCATTCAAAAACACTTGTTTTTTCCGAATCTTATAATGACAAAAGGTAAAAGGAAACTTTAGGATCGACCACCAGCTGCAATCTCGTCAGATGCCTTCAGACAGTATCTAACACAAAAACTGGAGATCAAAAAGAAAGCTGCAATGGAAAAGGAGACATTACAGAGAATATTGGCTACTACTACATCGACTTTATCTAAAACAAAAGCACGGAAAAGAGATTCGAAACAAGGAAGCTCCAAAGAGAAGTTTTGCGACAGTACTAGAACGTCCACCCCAGCAACGGATAATCCAGTCAAATTATTATTGGGGTTATAATAGACAGTAAAATGGGTCTTTTTAGAAGTATAATTGTTTGATTAACATGGCTCCTAAATTAATATTTGACGAAAGTGGCTGACTACCGGCGACAATTTTTAGAGAATCTATCTAGACTTCCTCTCTAAGCTCGTTCATCTCCTCTCAGAGCTAAGCCGATAAAATAGCTCGCAGCTGACCGATTAAATTAGCAGCATCTGACTATTAATTTAATAATTACGATGGTTATATTTCGCTATATAGATCAAAATAATAACAAAAAAAAATTAAAGTAAATAAATTTTTTATCAGTTAAAAAAATAAATAATAAATTATATAAACCTTTACGTTTTCATTTTTTTTCACACATCATCAAAGATCCCTCTGGGCGGTAACCCGACCCTATTCCTATTATTAGTACTCGTCAACTGATAACTCTCACTAAACGCCGGCTCTAACTCCGTCGAACTATCATACCTCTCGTTAATAATATTCCTAGTACTGATACCGAACCTAGCATCGATATCTTGAGAGATATCCGGGGGAACCTAGTATCGACCTCGTCCATTTGTATCCGGGTACCATCGTAAGAATCCAGATTCTCCCCGTTCCTCAACAGATTCGTTCGCGTCGATTCGTTCGGATCGTTAGATCGGATCGTATCGGTACTGCTCCGGTTCCTAAACCGGTTCGCGTTAGGAAAACGCTCCTGGTACTCCCTCCTGCGATTCATCGATTCCTCAGCGCGTTGCCGTTTACGCTTCTCTAAAATAATTATAATAAATATTCAATTATATTCAAATTTTTTATATTTAACCTCGCTTAATCAATTCTCTCCCTTCGTTCACGAGATCGGTAGTCATCTCGTCATCGCCTAGGAATTGATGGAAACCCAGCATGGATAGGATACGCGATCCGATGCTGAAATAGGTCGCTAAGCAGAAAGCTAGGATCGCCATCGGGAAATAGACGTTGAAGCCGTCCGAAATTATAGCGATGACATCCATGTGGCCCATAATCTAGAATTATAAGAATATTATTTTTTTTTAATTTAAATTTAACGATGATATCTAAAACTAACCTGAGTGTAGTGCGTTTCTAATACTTGCACTTTAATAATGTGACTATCCATGTGAATTAAGCCTAGGAAGTTCAAGCAAAGCGGTGGTGTCAACCGACTGAGCATCATCCCCGAGAATATTAAACTGTACTCGTTAGTTTGGTGGTGGGGGGCTAAATAGTAGAGGTTGAGTAGTTTTATCTTCAGAACCGTTGAATAAGCGCAATAACACAGGTACAAGATGACTACTGTAACAAAAATAGGATCTGTAACAAAAATGATGTTTATAATAATAATTGCCCCTCCTCTCTTCTCTCACACCTCTCTCACTCAAGCTGTATAAAAAAAAAAAATTATTTATTACTTTTTTCCCGACTGACCCTGTATATTCAATCAAATATCCGAAATTCGTACTCTATACCGGGTGACCAGCCTAAGATGCAACGGTCCATAACCGATTTCAAACAAATGTTGCCTCGAATCGTTTATTCAACACGTTTTAAAATTAAAAAAATATTTTAAAACTTTTCTAGTGCCTATAAATAGTTTTTGCAAATTTTGAGGTTAGGATAGATTACTAAAAATTTGCGCAAAAGAATTTTGTTTTATTAAACGCCAATAAAAGCATTCAAGATTACAATTTGAATAGCTTCAAACCGCATCTTAATATCTCAAGTAACAAAAAAGTTACGGCAAATAAAAGAAATTGGAAGATTTCAGTTTTTCTTTAATATTAAACAAATGAAGCATGAAAAGTAAAATTTGAAAATGTATTCTTAGCGAGCTTTTGAATCTACACCTTTTTGCTAATTTAACCGTCTCTCTATCTCTTCAAATAAAAAAGTTACCCATGTCCCTACGAAATCCGGACACCCTGTATATTACAGGGTGGGGCACCACATTCGCCTCGGTTGATATACAAAAAACGGTAACGCATATTTACAATCTTCATGTTGGAGCATGTGTAGCTCGATTAGGAGCACGTTCTAAAATTATTTTGAAATATACAGGGTGTCAAAAATTGTTAAATATCTCAGAAATTTGCCTTTATTTAATCTGCGTCATCGAAATATGCAATAATATACACGGTGTTCCATTTAAATTTTTATAACTTTGTTGTCTAACTTTATTTTGGAACACCCTGTATATTTCAAAATAATTTTGACCTTGAATTTTTTCATTATTAAAATTTTTTTTAATAGTTACTTTTTTTCTGACTGACCCTGTATATTCAATCAAATATCCGTAGTTCGTACTCTATACTGGGTGACCAGCCTACGATGCAACGGTTCATAACCGAATTATTATTAATTTTTTCAGAAAAAATTTCAAATAAATGTTGTCTCGAATCGTATTCTACACGTTTTAAAATCAGTGTCAACAATGGCGGACTTCCGGTTGAACTGGAAGTAGAGTAGTAGCAACATTATTAAAGGTGTTGTTTTTAATTTTCGTTTAAATGATTGTTTTTTTATTAGAAAATTGTTGAATTCATATTAAAGGGTTTATTAAATAGGAATCTGTAATTTGCGAACTTTAAAATCATGGATAACTTGATTTTTTTTTAATAGAACGGTATAGCAATTTTTATTCAGCAATCTATGCTTAAAAAAGTGCAATTTAAATTTAAGAAGGAATCAAAAACTGCAGTAATATACAGGGTGCGTCATTTAAAATTAAGTACAACCGGAAGTCCGCCATTACTGGCACATAATTTTAAAATGTATAGATTCGAGATACGATTCGAGGCAACATTTTCTCAAAAAAAAATTAATAATAAACAGGCTATAGATCGTTACATCTTAAGCTGGACACCCGGTATATTTCAACTTTATTCACGTAATAAATTGATTGTCAAACGATGATAAGTGATATTTTTTATTCTGATTAAGATGGTGAAAACAGAAAAACAATCCAACATTCCGTTTCCGAGATATTGACGAAAACACTTGTTTAACGAGACACCCTGTATATTTAGCGATATTCTTAAAAAGAAAACAATATTTCACTGCCGCCAACCTAAAAATTTGTCAAAATAATGTGCGAGTAGGCACACAGGACCGAATATTGTTGAATAAATAATATACAGGGTGTCCTAACAAAAAAAAAACGACGTTTTTACGAATATTTCGAAAACGAAATATTCAATTGTTTTCTTTTCACCAAAGTGAATGAGGTTGATCAAGAATATATAAAACGTCAAACTCGTTCTTTCCGTTATTGAGGATTATACAGGATGTTCCACAAATACATATTAAAAAAAAAAGAACAAGTTGAGTTTGTATCGAGTAAAACGAAAAAAGAAATTAAAATGAATTGCCATCAGATTTAATGGGACACCCTGTATACACTTTTATTTAAAAAGGACTTTCCGATGATTGTCAAAAAATGTTGCCACTCTGTTTGGTGTTACAAATTAGTTCAACTTACCTCGATAGTTAAATAATCATAGTTATCTCTGGAAATATTCACTATAATTGCGAATATCGATAAAGGAGGTTCTTTATTGAAGAAAGTCACTTCGGACCAAACCACAGCCACCGAAAGGATCGCAGCTAATACTGCCAACGTTTTCTTGCAGTAACAGTAGAGAAAACACTTCCAATACCATTCTATTTCATACACGAAAGAGTTATTATAAAATTAGTAATAAAATCTGATCGATTACATACCAATCGTCGAACTATAAATAAATCTCGTTAATTTATTCCTCGGAGTGTCGAATGTATGTTTAAACATCCGCTCTCGAGAATTTAAATTCTTCATTATATCTTCGAGGGAAAATATCCTTTCGACGAGGAGATTCCACTGAGTTTCCGTTCGTTGTAAAACTTGTAACGCTTTAATCACCTGTTTGTGAATCCGTATGAAAGCCTTCTCGCTCGGACAATCCGTAGGTGTATCTTCGGGGAGGAATCTCCTATTCATGCGTTCCTTTAATTCAATCGGGATTTTCTGCAAGATCGTCTCTAAGTTCGGATGTAAGGGATGAGACGATTTAACTGCCACGGACATCGCTTGCAACGACTTAAAATAAGGCTATATATAAATATACATGTGTACGGAATAAAAAAAAAATTATCGATTACCTCCAGGACATCGTCTACACTTTCCTCGGCTTCCGCTTTATCAGAACTCAATTTCGCAGCTTTGAAATAGGCATGATTTAAAACGTAGGAATAATTCGAATTATTCCACAACTTCCTCGGAACCTCGACTAAAGCGTATCCCAGTAATAATACGAGTAAAAATAAACCCCATGTATTACTAGCCGACGAAGCGATCGCTTTCAATTTAGGCCTGAAATGCTCGTAAAATTAATCGGAACAAAATTTTAATTCGATAATACTCACCAATCTAGATCGATACCAGGTTTTAAAGCTAAATATATAAGTAAAACTCCGCATATAAACAAATATGAGCCGTAATATATAGCATTATCGATTAAAGCCGATTTTAATTTCCCTTTAATCGTAAAATCGCCAGCTTTTATATACGATTGCATCATAGGCATAACAAGCCATGTTAGGAATTGCATCGACCAATAAACGGTCCTCCATAGATTCGGAAACACTTGTTCAGGTACGTTACTCCACGGCTCTATACACGTTACAGTATTATTCGTGTGATTCGTATCGGCGATATCGAAATGAATATTATTCTCCGTACACTGTCGGAAAACAGTCTACGAAGGATACGTTTAAGATTAAATTGAATTTTAAATTGTATGACTTACCGATATAACATCCAACGGTAACGCAAATATAATTAAAAGACTGAAATACCACGCTAATAATACGATTAGGGTTACGATTACGTGATGCCTAAACCAATTCCCATATCGGTACAATACACTCGATGCAATTATAAACGATAGTAAAAGTTTGGATATTAACGGACCGTAATGCATTTCTTCCACCAGAAAAAAACTCCCTAATTTTCACCTTTATTATCTTTATGCTCGGCTACAGATTTCTGAGCGTTCTCTTGCATCTGTTCAAGCTTCTCTAACGTGTAACTTTTTAATGGGATCAATCGCGGTTTGCACAGCAATAATTCTTTTGTGTCTTCGATGAGTAGTTGACCAGTTTTGGGCAGAATTGGATTTAAGTCATCACTCGCCGACATCCTAAAGCGATTTTAAAACCTCTTTTAAGCACATTGTCTTATAAATTAGCAGACATATTCGTTTATATTCGCTCGTTTTATATCGAAATTAGATAAAATTTCATATACGTTGCTTAATCTAAATATGCGACGAAAGTGACGTTTCCACGATAAATAAAATTTAGGGGGTGGTAATATTAAAACAAAAAAATTCCTAAGAATTTAAATCATAATCTAAGATATATTTAATTAAATTTTGCACAATATTTAATACAATTCCCTTATATACTCTTATATATATATAATAAATATAATAATAATGTTAAATTTCTAAATTATACCAATCTAAAGCTTATTATCTAGGTATATTTCAAATTACACAGTTGATTAATTTGATTACCAATCTATATATAAATTATTACCCTAATAACGGAGGAATTTCAAATTCCCCTAACTCATGGAAGTAATATCGTTAAAAATATGTTCCTGAGTATTGTTCTTAAATAAATGAGACAATGAGTGGTATATTTCAATCCGCTTTCGGTTATTTTAGCACTTCGAATAATACACAGAACGAAAATAGTTTCGTAGGACAAATCATCGAAGTATCGAACGTTAAATTAAGGATAAAGAGAGTGATTGCTGAAGGTAGCACTATGACAAATATATTGATTTTTCCCCTTTTCATTATCTCTTATTTTATATAAATTTAGGCGGTTACGCCGTGGTATTCGTCGCTCAAGATGTAAATACAGGAATTGATTACGCTTTAAAGGTGAGTCCGATTGATATCCGCCTTTAAAATTATTAACATGACGTTTAATTTTTTAGAGGTTACTAGCTGCGGATGAGGACTCGAAACAGAATGTAATACAGGAGATTAACATATTAAAAAAGTTAGCCGGTCACCCGCACATCATCCAGTATTTATTCGCTTCGTATATCGAGAAGAATAAGACATCACATGGCCAACACGAATTCCTATTGATCACCGAACTTTGTTCGGGTAAAGTGCTAATTAAATCGACCTCCCAGGTATTGTAATATTAATTTTCGACTTCGTTTAAATTTTAGGCGGTTCGCTAGTAGAAATTTTACAATCTAGGAGTACGGCGTTCGATCCCGAAACCGTTTGTCGGATTTTTTATCAAACATGCAAAGCAGTATCTCACATGCATTCGTTACCGCAACCCATAATCCATCGGGATTTAAAAATAGAAAATTTATTGATTTCAAGTGACGGCGTAGTGAAATTATGCGATTTCGGTTCGGCTACGCTACAGGAATTCCAACCGGATCTAACGTGGACTTCGAATCAACGTTCGATGTTAGAAGATAACGTAATAACTCGATTATCGCATATTTTATAGGAAAACATTAATTTAATTGTTTTTAGATGGCTAAATTTACAACACCGATGTATCGAGCCCCCGAAATGGTCGATACGTGGAATAATTTCAACGTAGGTAAACCTGTCGATACGTGGGCTTTAGGATGCATCTTATACATGCTTTGCTACATGAAACATCCGTACGAGGATAGTTCGAAGTTACGAATCATCAATGCTAATTATACGCTTCCTGCCGATACAAAATATTCTTGCTTCCACGAGATAATACGTAAGTTCGATCTGAGTTGAAAATTGTTATTTGTAATCTGTACGTTTCGAAAGGTGGTTGTTTCCAAGTTGATCCTGAGAAACGGTTAACAGCAACGCAGATCTTAGAAAGAGTAGCTGCGATAGCTGAAACAAACGCTTACAATTTGAAGGCATCTTTGGATATTACAGCAAATCCTACGGCTACAGCCACAAGTAATGATCTCTTCTCGAATGATGTAAGCAACGGTGTTAAATCGACTCCTCCGGCTAGACCTGCACAACCATCGCCAGCGCACAATATGGCAAGACCGCCACAACCACCAGCAGTAAGTTATTTCTTATTCTTTATTTGACAGCTCGCAGGTATTTTGACAGTTTTGTCAGTTGTCTAACCTGAGAAAAATTACATTTATAACTTGACAGCTGTCACAAACAGTTGTGACAAACAAATATGCAATACAAAAATCCCTGCTTTGAGTTCACAATCCCTAGCAATTGCAAGAAAAATAAATCGATTTTTTTCTTAAATTTGACAGCTGTCAGAAATATTTTGGTAGTTGAAATGTGAAAATGGCAAAAGAATGAAATTTTTTACAATTTGGCAGCTGTCGGCGATTTTTTACGTTACGACCCTCAACAGTGTAAGAAATGCACTATTTTTACAATCTGACAGCTCGCAGATATTTTGACAGTTTCACAATTGTCTAACCTGAGAAAAATTACTATATTTATAACTTGACAGCTGTCAAGCTACAAGAATCCCTGCTGTGAGTCCACAATCCCTACCAACTGCAAGAAAAATATATCGATTTTTCCTTCAATTTGACAGCTGTCAGACATATTTTGATAGTTAATATGTAAAAATGGTAAAAAAATGAGTTTTTTTTCAATTTGACGGCTCAGATATTTTGACAGTTTACAATTGTCTAACCTGAGAAAAATTACTATATTTATAATTTGACAGTTGTCACAGTTTTGACAACTAGAGAGATAGGCAACACAAAAGTCGCTGCTTTAATTCTACGATCCCTATCAACTGCAAAAAAATAAATCGATTTTTTTCTTCAATTTGACAGCTGTCAGACATATTGTGGTAGTTGTTGTGTGAAAGTGGGAAAAAAATATAAAAGTTTTTACAATTTGACAGCTGTCGTCGATTTTTTAAACATTACGACCCTCAACAGTGTAAGAAGTACACTATTTTACAATTTGACAGCTCGCAGATATTTTGACCTAAGATAAATTACTATATTTATAATTTAACAGCTGTCACAGTTGTGACAATTAAACAGATATGCAATACAAAAATTTCTGCTTAGAGTTCACAATCCCTACCAACTGCAAGAAAAATATATCGATTTTTTTCTTCAATTTGACAGCTGTCGGAAATATTTTGATAATCGATGTGTAAAAATGGTCAAAAAAATATTTTTTTTTTCAATTTGACGGCTCAGATATTTTGACAGTTTTACAATTGTCTAACCTGAGAAAAAATACTATACTTATAATTTGACAGCTGTCACAGTTTTGACAACTAGACAGATAGATAGGCAACACAAAAGTCCCTGCTTTGATTCTACAACTCGTGCTTACTACTGTCATAATAAGTCGTCATTTTCATTTGACATTTATTGTATATACACATTTGAACATAACCTCTTCCTGTTAGGTGTCAGTTTTTGACAACTAAACAGATATGCAAAAGAAAAATTCCTAATTTGATTTTTGAAATCGTTTCAATAGCTGTCATAATAAGCTATCACTATCATTTGACTTTGACATTTATTGTAGACAGACGTTTAAACGGTGCTAACATAACCTCTCCCTATTAGATGTCCATTTTCGACAACTAAACAGATATGCAACGTAAAAGTCGCTTCTTTGATTCCAACAGCTGTCATAATAAGCTGTCACTGTCATTTGACTTTGACGTTTATTGTAAGTTATTCCTTTATTTCGTTAACTCACGTTGGGCGCCAAAGTTTTTCTAATTCGTTTTTAAAGGAATTGAATAAAATGTCCAAAATAATGACTTTAATAGCAATAATACAATATGGTATAATGCAGGGATCACCCTACTAGGTTACCGATTCGTTTTTGTCGACTTTTCGATTGGAGGTATTAGTTCCGTTATTGCCCGATAGAGGGGTCTAACAATGAAGACAAATCTAGTATTCGATTCTTTCCTTTTATTGCTCTTGCTAGTGGAGTGATTTCTGGAAGAGAGTTATCGTTTTACTGTCTTTGCCTCGCGTTGGGCGCCAAACATGATAAAATGTAATGTCAAACTTGGCAATTTATTCTTAAAAGAACTGAATAGAATTACGAAAATTGAATCTGGCAACAGTGCAATTTTTTATTCAGTTTTTGGTTTATATTAAAAAATTTTTGTGATGATTTTGGTACATTGTTCTAGAATAAATTGACATTTAATTAAAACCTGTCAAATTTGACAGATTTGAAACTGTTAGCTAAATAATTTTTATATTAATAGGTGTCTCATAATAATCCTCAACCGCCTCCAAGACCAGCTCCGGTTCAACACCCTCCACCGAATCGTCCGCAACCACCGGAGCAAAAGGCTGCTTCCAGCGGCGGGGGTGGCTTATTCTCATCGCTAAAAGGTGGCGCTGGTAGTTTCCTGAAGAATCTGAAGGATACCAGTTCTAAAGTGATGCAAACGATGCAACAGTAAGCTTTTTTTTTGTTTAACAAATTAGAGATGATATTAAGGGATTAAATTGTTTTGTAGGTCGATCGCAAGGACTGATTTGGATATGAGTTATATCACTTCCCGTATAATAGTGATGCCTTACCCGACTGAGGGCATCGAGTCCGCTTACAGGACCAATCATATCGAAGATGTTCGATTGTTCCTCGAAAGCAGACATCCTAATAATAAGTATTCGGTTTATAATGTATCGGGTAGGTCTTATTATTCCAAGTTCGGACAGGCTAGGGTTGTGGACTGCGGGTTTGCTTATCCCGAACAGTTCAAGGCGCCTTTACTTAATTCCTTGTACCAATTATGCGAGGATATTTATCAGTATTTAGCTGGGGATTCTAGGAATGTATGCGTTATACATTGTGTGGTAAATCTTAAATTTTAACACCGTTCGATGATTCTTTTAATTAATCGATTCTTCATCGTAGGATGGTAAAGCCACTTCGGCTACTTTAGTTTGTGCCCTTTTAATATACGCTGGCCTGTACGAAGTTCCTGAGGATGCTCTCCAGATGTTCGCAGTGAAACGTCAACCGCCTAATATGCGTCCTTCGGAGTTGAGATATTTATATTATTTATCCGATATAGTTCGAGATCCACCGGTTTATCCCCATTACAAGCCGATAACTGTGGTCAACATACAGATGCATCCGATACCTTTATTTACTAAGATTAGAGATGGATGTCGACCTTACGTTGAAGTCTACAGCGATAATAGATGTGTTCTGTCGACTTTGCAGGATTACGAGAGGATGAGGCTGTATAATATAATGGATGGCACGGTTAGTGTAATTAATTAGAGGATCTACATAAATTAAATTTCCTTTTCCTGCAGTGCATTCTACCGGTTAACGTGAACGTTTGCGGCGACGTTTGCATCGTAATTTACCACGCTAGAAACGTACTAGGAGGTGTGATGACGCAGGGTAAAGCTACCGGTATCAAGATCTGCCAGTTCCAATTCCATACGGGTTTCGTTCCCGAAACCGAAACCTGCTTGAACTTCATCAAATCCGAACTGGACGAATTAGCCGAAGGTCAGGATCATTACCAGCAGAAATTCACCGTCTCCGCTAGCATATTCGTGTCCGACATGGAGAGGAAACCCTCCCAACCCGCACCCTGGTTCACCGATAAGACGCTCAGGATTATGGATACGGTTTTCAGTTCGCAAATCGAGAAGGACGAAACCGTCGATAATTTCGGTAAATTAAAATCAGATTCGATTGGGATAAATCTCGTTTGGAACGATGTTTTTGTTATAGTTAGTAGCTCACCGATTAAACCGCACCGACCACCCCCACCTAAACCCGTAGAGAAACCGAAACGCCCACCAATACCGACACCAATTCCAGCAGCGAATTTAGAACAAGCAACCCATGATATATTAAATATAGAATCGAATATTGAGGTAAATATGTACAGCGTGTCCCATTGCGAATGCGCCAGGTTGGCAACACTAAAATCCCTGCTTTCGTTTCTGCCCCTTCCCCTCCCTCGCTCGCCCCTCCTACTATCTCCTAAACAGCTGTTATAATAATTTGTCATTGTCTATTAGATGTCAGTTTTTGACAACCTACATGTTTGGGTGCAACACAAAAATCCCTGCTTCGAGTCCACAATCCCTACCAACTGCAAGAAAAATAAATCGATTTTTTCTTCAATTTGACAGCTGTCAGATCCCTACCAACTGCAAGAAAATAAATCGATTTTTTTCTTCAATTTGACAGCTGTCAGAAATACCAATTGATAGTTGATGTGTTTTTTTAGTCAAAATGACATTTTTTACAATTTTAATAAACGTACATTTTTTTTTCAATTTTTTTCGCTAACATTTTGACAGTTTTACAATTGTCTAACCTGAGCAAAATTACAATATTTATAACTTGATAGTTGTGATAAACAAATATGCAATACAAAAATCGATTTGTTTTTGATTTCACAATCCCTACCAACTGTAAGAAAAATAAGTCGATCTTTTTCTTCAATTTGACAGCTGTCAGATCCCTACCAACTGCAAGAAAAATAAATCGATTTTTTCTTCAATTTGACAGCTGTCAGATCCCTACCAACTGCAAGAAAATAAATCAATTTTGTTCTTCAATTTGACAGCTGTCAGATTCCTACCAACTGCAAGAAAATAAATCGATTTTTTTATTCAATTTGACAGCTGTCAGATCCCAAGAAAATACTTCAACTGCAAGAAAAATAAATCGATTTTTTTCTTCAATTTGACAGCTGTCAGATCCCTACCAATTGCAAGAAAAAAAAAAATGAATCGATTTTTTCTTCAATTTGACAGCTGTCAGATCCCTACCAACTGCAAGAAAAATAGATTGTTTTTTTCTTCAATTTGACAGCTGTCAGATTCCTATCAACTGCAAGAAAAATAAATCGATTTTTTCTTCAATTTGACAGCTGTCAGATCCCTAATAAAAGTACCAACTGCAAGTTTTACAAAAAGTATATTTATCGCTATTTTTTCTTCAATTTGACAGCTGTACCAACTGTAAGAAAAATAAATCCCAGTTACCAACTGAAGAAAGACGTGGAAAATAAATCGATTTTTTCTTTAATTTGACAGTTATCATTGGAAATATTTTAATAGTTGAAATGTCTAAAATTATTCGTAAAAAGATGTCTAAAAATTTTTTACAATTTGACAGTTGTCGGCGTTTTTTAGAAGTTACGACCCTCAACGACAGTGTAACAAGTAACACTATTTTTACAATTTGACAGCTCGCAGATATTTTGACAGTTTTATCATTGTCTAACCTGAGAAAAATTACCATATTTATAACTTGACAGCTGTCACAGTTGCGACAACTAAACAGATATGCAATACAAAAATCCCTGCTTTAATTCCACAATCCCTATACCAACTGCAAGACAAATAAATCGATTTTTCTTCAATTTGACAGCTGTCAGAAATAATTTGATAGATGATGTGTGAAAATGGTAAAAGGATGAATTTTTTATAATTTTAATAAAAGTACATTATTTTTACAATTTGACAGCTGTCACAAGTTGAAAAATTACTATATTTATAACATGACAGCTGTCACAGTTGTGAAATTAAATATATGCAACACAACAATCCCTGTTTTGATTCCACAACCCCTACCAACTGCAAGAAAAAAATAAATCGATTTTTTTCTTCAATTTGACAGTTATATCGGAAATATTTTGATAGATGATGTGTGAAAATGGTTAAAAAAAATGATTTTTTTTTAAATTTGACAGCTGTCGGCGATTTTTTAAACATTACGACCCTCAACAGTGTAAGAAGTAACACTATTTTTACAATTTGACAGCTCGCAGATATTTTGACAGTTTTACAATTGTCTAACTTGAGAAAAATGACTATATTTATAATTTGACAGCTGTCATAGTTTTGACAACTAGACTGATAGGCAACACAAAAGTCCCTGCTTTGATTTTACAACTCGTGCTTACTACTGTCATAATAAGACGTCATTTTCATTTGACATTTATTGTATATATACGTTTAAACATAACCTCTTCCTGTTAGATGTCAGTTTTTGACAACTAAACAGATATGCAAAACAAAAATCCCTAATTTGATGTTTGAAATCGTTCCAACAGCTGTCATAATAAGCTGTCACTGTCATTTGACTTTTGACGTTTATTGACACATTCAAACTGTGCTAACATAACCTTTCCTTATTAGATGTTCAGTTTTGACAACTTAAACAGATATGCAACACAAAAATTCCTATTTTGATTTCTGAAGTCCTCCCAACAGCTGTCATTGTCATTTGACTTTGACATTTACTGTAGACAGACGTTTAAACTGTGCTAACATAACCTCTCCTTATTATATGTCATTTTTTGATATATAATCAATGTAGGCAATATTAGAGTCTTATCAAATTAAATCTAGCGTTGCCAATCTGGTACACATGATTTTGGACATCTTGTATATCCTATCTACTGCGCCGCCAGTAATATGTTTAATTAATATGGTCATTAATAAATTTAGATCGAAGAATCGATAAACATCAACGTTAATTTGATAGAGGAAACGGTAGATTTATTAAATTTAAATTTGAGCGCGACAAGCGAACAAGACAACGCAGCAACACCTAAACGATCTCCGAGCACGAATTTCGATCTCCTCAGCGATTTCTCGACGCCGATCGCGCCCGTAGCCGATTTGAACGGTTCGACGCAAAGCCACAACTTGTTCGACGCTAATAGCAGCACGAACAACACCAATACCACCGCTAACAGCGACGATCTCTTCGATCCTTTCGGTTCCGCTAAACTAGGAGGTGGTTGGGATGCCTTAAATTTGAACGCCAATCAATCCGCTCCGACTGTCACGACTAAAGCCGAAGTTCCTCCTCAAAACGATAATTTATTTGCGGGATTAGGTGAGTAAACCTTAAACCTGAAACCTAAAATCCTAATATAAAAACGTAGGTAACCTAAATGCTTCTTGGTCATCGCATTCGACGCCCAACCTTTCAACCGCCGCTAATAACGGCGCAACTTATTCACCTCAACGCGCCCCAGCTACGACACCGCAACACGTTCCGAGTCCGCAAGGTGGCGCCAAAACTACCCCGCAACATTTCGCTAAATCACCGGTAGATGGCAGGGCCGATTATAGTAGATCGAATTTCGACAGCGTTTTCAATAAGAACGACCCGAAAACGGGTAAAGTGAAATCGGAAGATGTTTTCGGGGATTTACTGGGTTCGCAGGGGTACCAATTCAGCGCTAAAAGGGATAACGCCCCCAGGACGATCAACGAGATGAGGAAGGAGGAGATCGCTAAAGATATGGATCCCGATAAGTTGAAGATAATGGAATGGGTGAGATTATTCGATTCGAATCTGTTGTTCCTGTTTTCTTTTTAATTAATTTTTTTAATGTTGGTTCTATTGTAGACTGATGGAAAGAAGAACAACATCCGAGCATTGTTGTGTACGATGCACGTTGTGTTGTGGGAAGGTACGAAATGGAATAAGTGTGATATGCATCAATTGGTCACCCCGGCCGATGTGAAGAAAGCATATAGGAAGGCCTGCCTTGCCGTACATCCTGATAAGGTAAAATCTAAGTAGTGAAAACAAAATTTCTGACAGCTGTCAGACGAATTGTGACAGCAAGCGCTGTCAAAATTAAACAAACATAATTTGACAGCTGTCGAAAAATTTTTGACAGTTGTAATTATGGAAGGTGTCACGAGTAATCGATTTTACAATATTACAGCTGTCAAATATATTTTATTAGTTACAACTGTCAAATATGAAACAAAAAATGCAGTTTTTTTTTAATAATTTAACAAAACATGAACAAAACTGACATTTTTACAATTATAAATATTCTTACCATCTGACAGCTGTCAGAAATATTTTGACAGCTACTTCGTTGTAAATCCGAAAAAATCACTATTTTTATAATCTTGACAATTTCATCGATTAAAATCGTACTAAACACGTACCTATTGTTACATTTTGACAGCTGTCATTAGTATTTTATTAATCCGTTACACCCGCCAAAACGGAAAGAAAATAATAACTTTAATTTTATAGCTATCGCAAATACATAGTTTGATGATAATAATATAACTGTCATTGTTTAAAAAAAAATTTTTTTCCACAATCTGACAGGTGTCAGAAACATTTTTTTTTGTTTTATAATTTGATGATTGTTGGCCATCTTTTTTTGTTTTTTTTACGTTACGACGATCGATAATGTAGAAAGATGCATTATTTTTTACAATTTGACAGCTCGAGGATATTTTGACAGTTACAATTATCAAATCTTAGAAGTAATACTGAATTTATATCTTGACGGCTATCAGAAATATTGTCGGTTGCGCCTGTTGTCGAAAAATACCAACCTACCTGTTTTACAATTTGACAGTTCGCGGAAATATTTTGACAGCTCAAACGGGGAAAAGAAGTTCGTTCTATAGAATTTAATGGCTATCGAAATAATTTTTTTAAAATCGTTACGACGCTCGATGTTGTAAGAATAATTGCGATTCGAATTTGACAGCTGTAGGAAATATTTTTGACAACTACAATATTTTGACCATTTTCTTGCATCGCCAGCTTTCATGAGTGTTTTAACTTGAGACGGATATCGGAAACGGTTACGAGCAATTCAACGGCTATCGAAAATTTTTGATTACGACGCTCAACGTTGCAAGAATAATGGCATTTGATGACAGCTGTCAACAATTTTAAATCTGTTATATATCGAATATCTATTTTTGAGAGTTTGACACCTATCATTATTATTTTAATTCGTTTATCTTACAATTCGACAGCTATCTTGATTGTTAAAATTTTGTCAAAATGAGAAGAATTTCATTTTTTTTTACAATTTGACAGCTGTCAGAAATATTTTGACGGCTACTTCGATGTACATCCGAAAAAATCGCTAACATTTTTATAAATGGAGGGTGGCTAGAATTATTTCGACAATTTCATGGATTAAAATCGTACTAAACACGCACCTATTGTTACATTTTGACAGCTGTCATTATTATTTTAAGCCGTTACATACACCCGCCAAAACTGCAATAATTCAGTTGATACAGCGAAATACGATGTTCCTCTTTTCAATCTGATATAGCTGTTTTTTTTTGTTTTTTACTAGTTGACAGCTGTCAAAATTATCGATACTCGAACTGTTGAATCGAGTCGAAACGGGAAAGAAATTTAAACTTTTTCTTTTTCAATTTTATAGCTATCGGAAATATTTTGATAATTAAACTGTCGATGTTAGTAAAATAAAAATTTTTTTCCCTACAATTTGACAGGTTTGACATATTTTGATTTTCGATGTCTGCAAATATATAGTAAACAAACAGTTTTTTTTTCGTTGTATAATTTGATGGCCGTCGACGACTTTTTATACAATACGATACTCGACAATGTAGGAGAATACATTATTTTCACAATTTGACAGCTTTCGGATATTTCGACAGTTACAATTTGGTCTAATCGGAGAAAAAAATACTGCAGTTATAACTCGACGGCTAACAGCGGATGCACCTGTCGACAAGTAGCCGTTTTACAGTTTGTTCAGTTGTCAAAAATATTTTGACAGCTGAAACGGGGAAAAAGTTTCTTTTTTTTACAAAGGTTCGACTGCCGACAGACTATCCAAACTTTGTTTTGATCGTTACGACACTCAACATTGTAAGAATAATTGTGCTTACAATTTGATAGCTGTCAAAAATATTTTGACAATGGTTGTCTCTTAAATACCCAATTCATTTTTTCTATAATTTGATAGCTGTCATTAGTATGTTAAGTGACGAAAAGGCGAGAAAATCAGCTGATTTTGTTTTTCAATTTGACAGCTGTCAATAATATTTTGAGGATATTGTCTATTAAATACCAAATTCATTTTTTTCTATAATTTGATAGCTGTCATTAGTATGTTCAGTGTCGAAACGGCGAGAAGATGAGCTGATTTTGTTTTTCAATTTGACAGCTGTCAATAATATGTCGACAATATTGTGTGCTAAACACAAAATTTATTTTTCTATAGTTTGGTAGCTGTCATAAGTATGTCAAGTGCCGAAATGGCGAGAAAATTAGCTGATTTTGTTTTTTAATTTGACAGCTGTCAATAATATTTTGAGGATATTGTCTATTAAATACCCATTTCATTTTTTTCTATAATTTGATAGCTGTCATTAGTATGTTCAGTGTCGAAACGGCGAGAAGATGAGCTGATTTTGTTTTTCAATTTGACAGCTGTCAATAATATGTCGACAATATTGTGTGCTAAACACAAAATTTATTTTTCTATAGTTTGGTAGCTGTCATAAGTATGTCAAGTGCCGAAATGGCGAGAAAATTAGCTGATTTTGTTTTTTAATTTGACAGCTGTTAATATTTTGACAATATTGTCTGTTAAACACCAAATTTATTTTTCTATAATTTGATAGCTGTCATAAATATGTTAAGTGCCGAAACGGCGAGAAAATAAGCTGATTTTGTTTTTCAATTTGACAGCTGTCAATAATATTTTGAGGATATTGTCTATTAAATACCCAATTCATTTTTTCTATAATTTGATAGCTGTCACAAGTATGTCAAGTGCCGAAATGGCGAGAAAATCAGCTGATTTTGTTTTTCAATTTGACAGCTGTCAATAATATTTTGACAATATTGTGTGTTAAATACCAAATTTATTTTTCTATAATTTGATAGCTGTCATTCGTATGTTAAGTGCCGAAACGGCGAGGAAATAAGCTGATTTTGTTTTTCAATTTGACAGCTGTCAGATATAATTTTGACAGTTCCGATAAAATGATCCGTTTTCTCTTTTTTTTTTTTGTATATATAGCAAGTCGGTAGCGAGAACGAGAAAGTAGCGAAGATGATCTTCATGGAGTTGAACAACGCATGGACCGACTTCGAGAACGACGCCAATCAACAGAACATGTTCTCTTCTAGATAATTCCCCACGTTTTAAGTAACTGTATTGTCCGACGTCGTGTAACACCACCTTTCTTCGCGTTTTACATTCCAGTTTCGTCGAACAAAATTGAATCGCGAACTGCTGATACGTTCGTTAAGATACAAAAAGAAATTCTTTATTACCTAAGTTTAGCTGATTATTATAATTATTACACGTAAAAGGAAAGATAGAGAGAGAGAGAGAGATGATATGATTGAAGAATCTTATAAGCTTGTATATATTGTAATTAAAAAAAGAAGGATTAAAAAAAAAGGAAATATTATTTTTCTTGCTGACAATATTTTATGAGATTATAACTTTAATTATTGTATACAGGATGTCTGTAGGATGCACGACCCAACCTCCTGTATATGAAATAATTTACTTATATTATAATAATGTTTTAATTTAACGATGTTAGACATATGAATAATGAGATGGATTAATTCAATGATGCCGTATTTATTCTGTGTTATTATTATAAAATTTAAATTAATAAATAAATAAATAAACTATAAAACTTTATGAACTAAATGAGATGAAACGTACACGAGAACAACAAAATATTGTTTTGTTATAGATAGTGATGAATGACATTATACTCATTATTTATTTTTATTTATAATATGTATAAATTTTATTTAGTGTATGTATATTAAAATATTATTTTTGTTAATCGTATAGTTATATATGAAAAGAAACTGAAATAAATATGATGCAGAAAATAATTTAATCTTGTTTTGATTGAGGTTAATTGGAGGGGGGGAATTCGCCGAACACCGGGCAACGATTAATCCCAAAAGCCTCATTTCCCATAAATCCATCGACCATGTGGGTAGACCAGCGCCGACCACCTATAAACATTACATTATTTTATAATTTTAGTATCCAAAGGAACAATATACTACGTAATTTATTACCAACAGCCATCTAGTGTGAGAATTTTAAATTTTAAAATGAGTAAAATGATGTCTGTAATATCATTCTGCCGATATAGTAGGGAGTTAAAACTGACAGTTCGTCCCATCGACGACAGATGGCGCGATGTAAACGTCAAACAACAAAATTTGAAATAAAAAATCACTAACAAAATATATTTTATAAAAGATGTTTTTCCTATTCGGTTTCATATGTTGTATAATACGTAATAGGTTAATACCTTTATAAATGCTTCGAAAATGCTATGCTTTTCCGACAGGTGGATTATGAATTCGGCTAAAATATTTTAAAGTGTTGTTGTATTGAATTTGTAAATCTATAGTTTTAGGGAGTTTATTTCAGAAATAATATACGTATGTAATATAATAATAATTAATTAATACAGACATACCTAAATCTTTATCGTTCATTCCTAAATGATTCTCTAATTCTGTACATACTTTCGATACTAGAGAGAGATGTTCTAATTTCTCTATTTCGTTCATCTTTTTAAATTAATTTAAATTATTATTATTTAAAATGTATTTAAACTTCGATAACCTGATATTATTATCCTTTTTAAAACGAATGTGTCAGAAAATTGTCAACGTCAACTGTCAAAAATGCAATCGCAACAACATTGAGAATGTAAAATTTCCTAAATTGCTATCAAACTTACTATGGTCAATCACACTCCTGCTAAGACCGAACAAGGTTCTTGAGCCTTTTATTCTTCATGGACTCCCTTCAAGGGCTGGGTGAATAGGTAACTAGGTCTTCGCTACTTCAAAGCACGGAGATGATAGATGGTGGTGTTCTTGCGTCTGTTATTGTTGTTACGCTATGCTGCGGCGTCTTCAGCTAGTGCCATGGCTCTCCTGACGTGGATCATGGGATGTGGTCTATCCGGATCCTTGATAGTCTGTTGGATTTTCGGATCTATCAATCCTTTCCAACGTCTTCTCGGCCAGTCCAAGCATGAATTGCTTGTACACCAGACCATCATGCCAGACCGTGTCGAAGGCGCTGGCTAAATCTAGGAAAACAGCGCTCAGGGTCTCGCGGCGTTCAAGAGCGTTTCAAATCGCCTCTGTCAAGCGGAACAATTGAAACTCCGTCGAATGACCTTCTCTGAATCCAAACTGTTCATCCTGTATGATTTCCGTGATGGAGAGCTCTTCCCTGAGTCTCGCGAGAATTACGAATTCGACGATCTTCCCCAAACACGAGATCAAAGAGATAGGCTTATAGCTCTCCGGGAATAGTTGGTCTTTCGGAGGTTTCAAAATGGAAACTGCTATTGTGTGTTTCCACACAGATGGGAAGTGACAGGGGCGAAGAGATGAGTTTACGAGACGGACCAACTGGAGGATGGCGTCAAGGGGCAGCTTTTTGAGGGCTGTGTTGGAAATCTGGTCGCTAGCTTTGCCGGGTTTGAGGCGTTGAATGATGGACTTTACCTCATCTTGGGAAGTGAGGGCAAGATCTTCTCCCTCTAAATCAGGGAGGCCGCAAAGACACTCCTCCACGATGTCGCCGGAATTGACGTCAGCATTGGACTCGTGAACAGATTGCAGATGGTTCGCGAGAATTTCCGCTTTTCCAGAAGGCGAGTAGGTAATGCCATCAGGGTCCTGCATGGGTCGAATGCCCTCAGACTTGCTTTTGTTCAGCTTTAGGGCTCTTGCCATTTTCCACAAGGAACCGCCGCCAGTCGCGAGGGACGATATTATTATCCTTTTTAAAACGAATATGTCAAATAATTGTCAACGTCAACTGTCAAAAATGCAATCGCAACAATATTGAGGATGTAAAAAAAAGTTGCTATCAAACTTGTTCTCTATAGGTACAATAATTCTTAATAGAATAAAATTTGATATTATTATAAATATTACAATAATATAAATTAATTATTCCATATTTCAGTTATGTAGTTGTGATTTAAAACTTCGCACAAAACCATAAATGTAAATTGAGACATCTATTTCTCACTTAACAAACTAATCGAAGTTTAATATTACAAACGACGCTCTACTTTATCGACGTAGGTTTAAAGATAAATATTCTCACACTAGATGGCCGCTAGAAAGTACTTACAAAATACTTTGTTCGTTTAAATATTATAAATCTCAATTCAAATTATTCAATTTATTAATTGGCGCCCGATCAGCCGTGATCAAAAGGGTTAATTTTTGTGAGGGAGGCTTTTTGTGGTTGTTGTTTTTACCTCGATTCTGTTGGTGGTATCCTTTCCAGCGGTAGCACTATTTTGCTATTTCTGGCGGAGCTGCCATCGTCTTGGGGTGTTCAACGATCTACCCTCCTATAAATTTAATTAGAAAATCAATAAAATTAGACATTATAAGTGATTATAAGCTCCCTCCAAGTAAAAAGTATTATTTTCCAAACAAAAAAATTTAAATGTTCTTATTTATTTTTTTTGTACTGTCAAATAATTCCTATTCTCTTTTAAACAAAACACATCGAAATAATGTCGTTCAACGAAGTAACAAATTATCAAATATGTTTGAATTATCATTTCTTTTCGTTTTTAGATCAACATTTATGTTAGCTGAACGCAACTATTTCGTTCTCGAACAATATCCCAAAATATAAGATGCAAAACTAAACAGTTGTGGACAAGAAAAGTGTCCTGATACACGAAATTTCATTTTTAAACGGTTATTAAGCATCGTAAAATGAACAGAACTCTAGTTTGTTACATTTTGCAATAAGTAGAACTATAATAGTTTTGTGAGATTTATAAGATATAGCATTTTATCACCCAGACAGAAATAATAACTACAAGTTAGACTGACTATAATTGCGCTTTATTTGTTTAAAAAAAATTCAACCATAGCAAACAAACGAACATTATTATAAACAGAACAAAAAAATAAACTTTGTTCTTATTTTAAAATGACGTGTTCCACGCTGCTGTATTTCTGGTCCAAAATAAATTACTATTACTGATATCACTATATCTTAAAAATCTGCAAGTGAACAACATTGAGGATGTAAAATTAGTAAAAGTTACTATCAAACTTGTATGAATATGCAATAATTTTTAATAGAATAAAATTTGATATTATTATAAATATTACAATAATATAAATTAATTATTCCATATTTCAGTTATGTAGTTGTGCACAAAATCATAAATCTAAATCGAGACATCTATATTTCACTTGACAAACTAATCTAGGTTTAACATTACAGACGACGATCTACTTTATCGACGTACGTTTAAAGATAAATATTCTCACACTAGATGGCCGCTAGAAAGTACTTACAAAATACTTTGTTTAAATATTATACCTAAACCTCAGTTCAAGTTTCGTTTGAATATTGGCGATTCGTGGCAACGATGTTGGCAAAGTCTTACCCGTTCTAAGGGTTAACCAATTTTTGAAAGGAGGTTTTCCTTATCGTTTTTTATACCTCGATTCTTTTGGTGGTATCCTTTCCAGCGGTAGCAACTATTTTGCTATTTCTGGCGGTGCTGCCCATTGTTTTGGGGTGTATTCAACGATTTACCTCCTATAAATTTAATTTAGAAAATCAATAAAATTAAACATTATAAGTGATTTTAAACTTCCTCACCCCTCCAATTAAAAATCATTATTTTCCAAACAGAAAAATTTAAATGTTCATCTTTATTTTTTTTCTACTGGCTGTCAATAGCTATTCTCTTTAAAACAAAACACATCCAAATAATATCGTTCAATAAGATTTATGTTAGCTGAACGCAACTATTTTGTTCTTAAAGGCCGTTTGACAGTTCGCAATTTTACTTGCCAGCAATAAAAATTGCAACAATATTTTTGCACTTGCACGAAATAGGTCGGGATCTATAATTTTTGCGACTTGCCGGCAATTTTAGTGATTTCTTGGGGGTTTTTATTTTCCTCCAGATAGAAAAGAAACGACAATAAACGCCATTTTAGCCTTTCGATATTGTTTGGTGTTTGTGCTTTGAATATCAGTTTATTCAAAGGTTCTATGCTTTCGATCAAATTTGAAGTTGGTTTATTTCACAAGTAAACAGCAAAAATGCAAACAACAAACAAACAGCTGACTATGACAATTCGCTAGCGAAAGTTGATAGGTTGGTAGTGCTGTAGACGAAATAATTTAAAGGTAAATAGTTGCTGGCGAGTTGCAAACTATAAAACGAACTGGCAATTTATTGCTGCAAGTTCTCTCGGCAATTTTTATTGCCGGCAAGCCCACAATCTAATGCAAAACTTTTAGATATACAAAAACAAGGAAATAAAAAGCCAAAAAAAATTACGGCAAGACGTACCCACACACGATGGAAATCCATGCACATACTATGTGCTAGAAAGATTTATTGAGCTTGAAGAATTAGTAAGAACAACTGTAGCATTAATACATAAAGATTTGTCAATTCTAACATCTAAAGATTGGGAGTTAATTAGAGAAATTGTTCAAATATTGGAACCTATGAAGGATGCTAAAGTTTGGTATTATATAATAATATATTTAACAGTCACAAAACCATTGATCTTATTACAAGTACCGAAGTATCTAATACAAAATTATACTAATTGTAATACATACAGGATGGCCAACTAAGAATGTCGCTCGGCCATATCTCAGGAGCCGTTTACAGTACCGCTTTGGGAAAAAAATATTACTGACTAAAGTTACCCCAAGAAATATCTGGAAATTATTTGGAAAAGCATAGGATGACCGCTAGAGGGCGTAACTGATCACCGAAAATTTCAATTCTTATTTTACGCGAAATTTATCAACTTAAGGTCTATTATAAATATGAAAATCGGAATCTACTGAAAATTTTGCATATTTTACATCGGACAACTTTTTTGTATTTTGTCAAATAAGGAGAGGGGCGGAGGGGAAACTTTGTATTGAAAGAACGCTTATAACTTCGGTTCTGTCGAACCGAATTTTGCAAACTTAGTCTCGTTGAAAACAGCATTACTCCTTCAATCTAATCCGTACAAATGAGAACCAATCTAATAAGTGACATGCGTGCTAGAGGGCGCTGCTTAAATTTTTTCGGAAATTTTGTTTTTTTCTCGAAAAAATTAAATGGAAACATACATTTTTGACAACAAATTAAAAAAGTAGGCTAAATTACCAATAAATCGGCGAAAATCGGGTATCGCTATCTTTTACCAATCCGAAGATATCCGCAGAAACGTGTCCGATGGTAAAAATTTCTTCTATAAATTTAAATTATTCTGCTTCCCGTCAACGGAATTTTGCAAATTTCGTCTTATTAGAAAGGATTTTCATTGGGCTATGTCTCGTAATTCAAACTGTTGAATATTGTTTTGTCCATTACCGCGAGAGGGGGTTAAAGTAATTCAAATATGTAAATTTTGTGACTTTTGACAAGAACAGTACGTGTAAAGTTATATTTATGCTCATATTATAAAATAGTGAATTGAAAGCTTAAGATTTTAGTAAAAAGCACAACCGTATAATACAAATAAAGAATGCAGAAAAACAACAAAAACTAAATCTTGAAGTTGTCTCCTATTATTTTCGATTCCAACTTTCACTCTACAACGAGTAGATAGAACTACTGTCTCTATTTCTGTCTTAGAACGATATTTCCAATTTCCACAACCAAGTTGTTACAAGCGGTAGATCGGAAATAGACTGGCGCAGCACATTCATCATTTTGAAAAGCATATTGTTGCAAATTGCAAGCGACATTTCTTCTATTCTGTTTTCTTTATCGCCCTCTAGCGGCGACGAGCAAAATAAAATTAAACAGCTTCAATCACTACACATAGGACAATAAAAATCCTTTCTAATAAGACCAAATTTGCTAAATTTCGTTGACGGGAAGCAGAATAATTTAAATTTATACAAGAAATTGTTACCATCGGACACGTTTCTGAAGATATCTTCGGATTGGTAAAAGATAGCGATACCCGGTTTTCGCTAATTTGTCGGTAATTTAGCCTACTTTTTTAATTTCTTGTCAAAAATGTACGTTTCCATTTAATATTTTCGATAAAAAGCAAAATTCCCCAAAAAAATTTAAACAGCGCCCTCTAGCATGCACGTCACTTATTAGATTGATACCAATTTATAAGCGTTAGATTGGAGGAGTAATCCTGTTTCCAACGAGACTAAGCTTGCAAAATTCGGTTCAATAGAACCGGAGTTATAAGCGTTCCTTCAACACAAAGTTTCCCCTCCTCCCGCCCCCTTATTTCACAGAATAGGAAAAGTAGTTCGATGTAAAAATATGCAAAATTTTCAGTAGATTCCGATTTTCATATTTCTAACGTACCTTAAGTTGGTAAATTTTGCGTAAAATAAGAATTCAATTTTTTTGTGGTCAGTTACGCCCTCTAGCGGTCATCCTACGCTTTTCTAAATAATTTCCAGATATTTCTCGGAGTCACTTTAGTCAGTAATATTTTCTTCCCAAAGCTGTGCTGTAAACCATTCGTGAGATATAGGCGAGCGACATTCTTAGTTGGCCACCCGGTAGGTTTGTTCGATTTGGCTTCGGCAGTAAACAACATTGGAATTAATAAATTACATCGCTGCTGACAGTGATCAGTTTCAAAATAGCAGTTTGCTTCGTAGCAACCCATCACTACTGGTACTTCTCAACATTAGTATGTAATAAGTACTAATGATTTTACTATTAATTAAATTTATAGGGGGTAATCGTTGTAACAACGAAAGAACCTCCCTTTCAAAAATTAGGTAATTGGTAACCCTCTTCATCGGGTACCAACGTAACGTCGAATTAAGCAAGATAATTATAACCTCGGGGTGACATTTTTTTAAATAAGGTTTAGGTATAATATTTAAACGAACAAAGTATTTTATAAGTACTTTCTAGCGGCCATCTAGTGTGAAAATATTTATCTTTAAACGTACGTCGATAAAATACTAGATTAGTTTATCAAGTGAAATATAGATGTCTCAATTTGGATTTATGGTTTTGTGTGAAGTAAAGTTTTAAGAGGGCGTTTCAACATAAAAAATCTCGTAACAGCCAAGATGGCGCGAAATCACAACTCCGTTAGAATATAGATGTCACTATCAGCTTTAATATCAATGAAAATATAAGAAAATACAAAATTTATTTTAGAAAATCCGAAGGATATGGCAACGTTGCAAAGTGACGAAGTTTTAAGGGCTTTTCCAGAATCATATTTTTATTCTTTATAAGATGTAATTGTATTTCGGCTACTTATATTGGATATTGAAACCGTCGGTCTGTCATCTGTCGTGTGTTTTGTGTATATTTGTATTTTGTATTGTCTCATTTTCCTCGACTTATCGCTAAACTATTATCAATACAGTCAAAATACATGGTTATTGCCATATAAAAAGTCTAAAATTATAGGTTATCGAGATAAAACACTGCAAGAGAAAGCATTCGGAGGAAACTTTTTCACTAAAAGAAAACTAAATGATTCACTTTGGCCTCTGGCGAAGGGATTCTATTTGAAAAGTAAATGAAAACCATCCACATGCACCAGTATAATAAAACGCTTGGTATTGTTTCACAAAAAAATTTTACAGCCGGATCAGACCAAAGAGAACTCACAAATTCACCGTTACTAAATCCGAGTATCGTAAAATCTGTTTTCCCACCTAAGCTGTAATGGTCGCTTTTACTGCAATTTTTTAAAATTTTATTTCATTGTAATATTGTAAATTGTTCTTTAGTTTAGTTTAGATTCTGTTGAACTCCTGGCGCAAAGCTAAATGTACATCGAGTGCAACAATACCAAGTGTTTTATTAGTTATCTATTTTTATATTAATTTACTATTCATCTATCACCCAGATCTTCTTCTACTAGCCCATCAGACGGTCTCTTTTAATCTACATATTAATTTCTTTGATATTCAGTTATGAAAATAAGATATTTTGTATATTTGTCTTTTTGTATGATGTTTTATGTTTATGCTGTAATCCACAGTAAAATTCCATTATTAACAAAAATATTCCAACGAGTTTGTTTCATTTATGTACATCTACCTTTTTTGCATGTTTTTACGAAATTTTTGGTCCTTTTGTCAGTGCAGAGTTTTCTAACCTAAAACGTAAACAATATGACAAATGTCAAATTGAATAGTCACATCTTAGGTATAGCCAACCTATTTAATGAAATTACTATACTACTGGAAATTTGGCATCACGTAATAATTTCCATAAAAACAATACCAATACATAATTTAAAATTTGATTTCTTTACTTTAATTATTTAGTAAGCAGTGTGTGGTATAAATATAATGACATTTTTCTATATTATTTGAGTTAATTTCAAGTAGTCATATATAGAATGTAAAATATATTCCTTTATTATTATTATTATTTTTATATAAAACTGCTTTTATTTCGCTTACTTAGACATAAATGATAAATTACAGCAATTAAAATGATAGGTTGCTTGCAGCGCCATCGCGAGAACGATTGCCAAAGTGCTTGAAGCTCTATGATTTTGTTTATAAACAAAATGGCCGTCTGAAATAATGATTAGTTTTTCGAAGCTTTTTCGAGAACGCAAGCATAATTTTAATTTATTTCTTTACCATTCTTATGTACATAACAAGACGAGTTGCAAAACCCTATTATAATACATTTTTCCATATATTTCGTAATAGACAAATAATTTATTATTCTCAATGGGGTCTTGCAACTAAGCAACTAATTTGGAACAAAATGAGTTTTTAGAAATTTAATTTCAACCTTTAACAACGCCGAAAGCTATGCATAACTAATTTGTTATCGACTGAGTGCTCCCTGGCAATAAGCAGAACTATAATAGTTTTGTGAGATTTACTGGCTATAATTGCCCTTTATTTGTTTTAAAAAAATTCAACCATAACAAACAAACGAACATTATTATAAACAGAACAACAAAATAAACTTTGTTCTTATTTTAAAATGACGTGTTCCACGCTGCAGTATTTATGGTCCAAAATAAATTACTATATTACTGATATCACTATATCTTAAAAATCTGCAAGTGAACAACATTGAGGATCTAAAATTAGTAAAAGTTACTATCAAACTTGTCTTTTATGTATATGCATTAATTCTTAATAGAATAAAATTTGATATTATTATAAATATTGCAATAATATAAATTAATTATTCAATATTTCAGTTATGTAGTTGTGCACAAAGTTATAAATCTAAATCGAGACATCTATATTTCACTTGACAAACTAATCTAGGTTTAACATTACAGACGATGATCTACTTTATCGACGTACATTTAAAGATAAATATTCTCACACTAGATGGCCGCTAGAAAGTACTTACAAAATACTTTGTTCGTTTAAATATTATAAATCTTAATTCAAGTTTTGTTTGAATATTGGTGATGCGTCGCAACAATGTTGGCTGTTTACCCGTTTTAAGGGTTAACCAATTTTTGAAAGGAGGTTTTCCTTATCGTTTTTTATACCTCGATTCTTTTGGTGGTATCCTTTCCAGCGGTAGCAACTATTTTGCTATTTCTGGCGGTGCTGCCCATTGTTTTGGGGTGTATCCAACGATTTACCTCCTATAAATTTAATTTAGAAAATCAATAAAATTAAACATTATAAGTCATTTTAAACTCCCTCCAAGTAAAAATCATTATTTTCCAAACGGAATTTATTATTTTTTTTCTACTGACTGTCAATAATTCCTATTCTCTTTTAAACAAAACACATCGAAATAATATTCAACAACATTAATGTTAGCTGAACGCAACTATTTCGTTATTAAAGGCCGTTTGACAGTTCGCGATTTTACTTGCCGGCAATAAAAATTGCAGCAATATTTTTGCACTCGCACGAAATAGGTCGGGATCTATAATTTTTGCGACTTGCCGGCAATTTTAGTGATTTCTTAGGTAATTTTCGGAACCACCAACCTTTGGATGTTTTTATTTTCCTCCAAATAGAAAAGAAACGATAATAAACGCCATTTTAGCCTTTCGATATTGTTTGGTGTTTGTGCTTTGAATATCAGTTTATTCAAAGGTTCTATGCTTTCGATCAAATTTGAAGTTGGTTTATTTCACAAGTAAACAGCAAAAATGCAAACAACAAATAAACAGCTGACTATGACAGTTCGCCCGCGAAAGTTGATAGGTTGGTAGTGCTGTAGACGAAATAATTTCAAGGCAAATAGTTGCTGGCGAGTTGCAAACTATAAAACGAACTGGCAATTTATTCCTGCTAGTTGTTTCGGCAATTTTTATTGCCGGCAAGCCTTTTAGATATACAAAAACAGAGAAATAAAGAGCCAAAAAAATTACGGCAAGACGTACCTCACACACGATGGAAATCCACATACTATATGCGAGAAAGATTTATTGAGCTTGAAGAATTAGTAAGAACAACTGTAGCATTAATAGATAAAGATTTGTCAATTCTAACATCTAAAGTTTGGGAGTTAATTAGAGAAATTGTTGAAATATTGGAACCTATGAAGGATGCTAAAGTTTGGTATTAATAATATATTTAACAGTCACAAAACCATTGATCTTATTACAAGTACCGAAGTATCTAATACAAAATTATACTAATTGTAATACATACAGGTTGGCCAACTAAGAATGTCGCTCGGCCATATCTCAGGAGACGTTTACAGTACAACTTTGGGAAAAAAATATTACTGACTAAAGTTATCCCGAGAAATATCTGGAAATTATTTGGAAAAGCGTAGGATGACCGTTAGAGGGCGTAACTGATCACCGAAAATTTCAATTCTTATTTTACGCGAAATTTATCAACTTAAGGTCTATTATAAATATGAAAATCGGAATCTACTGAAAATTTTGCATATTTTACATCGGACAACTTTTTTGTATTTTGTCAAATAAGGAGAGGGGCGGAGGGGAAACTTTGTATTGAAGGAACGCTTAGAACTTCGATTCTGTCGAACCGAATTTTGCAAACTTAGTCTCGTTGAAAACAGCATTACTCCTTCAATCTAATCCGTACAAATGAGAACCAATCTAATAAGTGACACATGCATGCTAGAGGGCGCTGCTTAATTTTTTTCGGAAATTTTGTTTTTTCTCGAAAAAATTAAATGGAAACATACATTTTTGACAACAAATTAAAAATGTAGGCTAAATTACCAATAAATCAGCGAAAACCGGGTATCGCTATCTTTTACCAATCCGAAGATATCCGCAGAAACGTGTCCGATGGTAATAATTTCTTCGATAAATTTAAATTATTCTGCTTCCCGTTAACGGAATTTAGTAAATTTGGTCTTATTAGAAAGGATTTTCATTGGGCTATGTCTCGTAATTCAAACTGTTGAATATTGTTTTGTCCATTACCGCGAGAGGGCGTTAAAGAAATTCAAATACGTAAATTTTGTGACTTTTGACAAGAACAGTACGTGTAAATTTATATTTATGCTCATACTATAAAATAGTGAATTGAAAGCTTAAGATTTTAGTAAAAAGCACAACCGTATAATACAAATAAATAATGCAGAAAAACAACAAAACCTAAATCTTGAAGTTGTCTCCTATTATTTTCGATTCCAACTTTCACTCTACAACGAGTAGATAGAACTACTGTCTCTATTTCTGTCTTAGAAATACTTTGAACGATATTTCCAATTTCCACAACCAAGTTGGTACAAGCGGTAGATCGGAAATAGACTGGCGCAGCACATTCATCATTTTGAAAAGCATATTGTTGCAAATTGCAAGCGACATTTCTTCTGTTCTGTTTACTTTACCGCCCTCTTGCGGTGACAGAAATAAAGAAAATATTAAACAATTTAAATCACTAGCAGTAGGATTAGGAAAATCCATGATAGTCCATTTATTTGGCCGCCAAGCATTCCACGCACTGTTCTTTTCAAAAATCATAAAATTTACGTTTTTAAATTCCTTTATCGCCCTCTAGCGGCGACGGACAAAATAAAATTAAACAGCTTCAATCACTACACATAGGACAATAAAGATCCTTTCTAAAAAGACCAAATTTGCTAAATTTCGTTGACGGGAAGCAGAATAATTTAAATTTATAGAAGAAATTTTTACCATCGGACACGTTTCTGAAGATATCTTCGGATTGGTAAAAGATAGCGATACCCGGTTTTCGCTAATTTGTCGGTAATTTAGTCTACTTTTTTAATTTCTTGTCAAAAATGTACGTTTCCATTTAATATTTTCGATAAAAAGCAAAATTCCCCAAAAAATTTAAACAGCGCCCTCTAGCATGCACGTCACTTATTAGATTGATACCAATTTATAAGCGTTAGATTGGAGGAGTAATTTTGTTTCCAACGAGACTAAGCTTGCAAAATTCGGTTCAACAGAACCGGAGTTATAAGCGTTCCTTCAATACAAAGTTTCCCCTCCTCCCTTTCCCTTATTTCACAGAATAGAAAAAAGTAGTTCGATGTAAAATATGCAAAATTTTCAGTAGATTCCGATTTTCATATTTCTAACGTACCTTAAGTTGGTAAATTTTGCGTAAAATAAGAATTCAATTTTTTTGTGGTCAGTTACGCCCTCTAGCGGTCATTCTACGCTTTTCTAAATAATTTCCAGATATTTCTCGGGGTCACTTTAGTCAGTAATATTTTCTTCCCAAAGTTGTGCTGTAAACGGCTCCTGAGATATGGCCGAGCGACATTCTTAGTTGGCCACCCGGTAGGTTTGTTCGATTTGGCTTCGGCAGTAAACAACATTGGAATTAATAAATTACATCGCTGCTAACGACAGTGATCAGTTTCAAAATAGCAGTTTGCTTCGTAGCAACCGATCACTACTGGTACTTCTCAACATTAGTATGTAATAAGTACTACTAATGATTTTACTATTAATTACATTTATAGGGGGTAATCAATCGTTGTAACAACGAAAGAACCTCCCTTTCAAAAATTAGGTAATTGGTAACCCTCTTCATCGGGTACCAACGTAACGTCGAATTAAGCAAGATAATTATAACCTCGGGGTGACATTTTTTGAAAAAAGGTTTAGGTATAATATTTAAACGAACAAAGTATTTTATAAGTACTTTCTAGCGGCCATCTAGTGTGAAAATATTTATCTTTAAACGTACGTCGATAAAATACTAGATTAGTTTATCAAGTGAAATATAGATGTCTCAATTTGGATTTATGATTTTGTGCACAACTACATAACTGAAATATGGAATAATTAATTTATATTATTGTAATATTTATAATAATATCAAATTTTATTCTATTAAAAATTATTGCATATACATAGAAGACAAGTTTGATAGTAACTTTTACTAATTTTAGATCCTCAATGTTGTTCACTTGCAGATTTTTAAGATGTAGTGATATCAGTAATAGTAATTTATTTTGGACCAGAAATACAGCAGCGTGGAACACGTCGTTTTAAAATAAGAACAAAGTTTATTTTTTTGTTCTGTTTATAATAATGCTCGTTTGTTTGCTATGGTTGAATTTTTTAAAACAAATAAAGCGCAATTATAGTCAGTCTAACTTGTAGTTATTATTTCTGTCTGGGTGATAAAATGCTATATCTTATAAATCTCACAAAACTATTATAGTTCTGCTTATTGCAAAATGTAACAAACTAGAGTTCTGTTCATTTTACGATGCTTAATAACCGTTTAAAAATGAAATTTCGTGTACCCGGACACTTTTCTTGTCCACAACTATTTAGTTTTGCATCTTATTTTTTGGGATATTGTTCGAGAACGAAATAGTTGCGTTCAGCTAACATAAATGTTGATCTAAAAACGAAAAGAAATGATAATTCAAACATATCTGCTAATTTGTTACTTCGTTGAACGACATTATTTCGATTGTGTTTTGTTTAGAAGAGAATAGGAATTATTGACAGTACAAAAAAAAATAAATATGAATATTTAAATTTTTCTGTTTGGAAAATAATGGTTTTTACTTGGAGGGAGTTTATAATCATTTATAATGTAATTTTATTAATTTTCTAATTAAATTTATAGGAGGTAAAATCGTTGAAACACCCCAAAATGATGGCAGCTCCGCCAGAAATAGCAAAATAGTCGCTACCGCTGGAAAGGATACCACCAAAAGAATCGAGGTAAAAACAACGACAAAAAACCTCCCTTTTCAAAAATTAACCCTTTTGATCGGGCTGATATAATGCCATTAGTCAAATCAGATGTATTTCCCATAACTTAAATTAAAATTATTTAAACGAACAAAGTATTTTGTAAGTACTTTCTAGCGGTCATCTAGTGTGAGAATATTTATCTTTAAACGTACGTCGATAAAGTAGACCGTCGTTTGTAATATTAAACTTCGATTAGTTTATTAAATGATGAATAGATGTCTCAATTTACATTTATGGTTTTGTGCGAAATAAAATTTTAAATCACAACTAATTGAAATATGGAATAATTAATTTATATTATTGTAATATTTATAATAATATCAAATTTTATTCTATTAAGAATTATTGTACCTATAGAGAACAATTTTGATAGCAACTTAGGGAATTTTACATCCTCAATGTTGTTGCGATTGCATTTTTGACAGTTGACGTTGAGAATTTTCTGACACATTCGTTTTAAAAAGGATAATAATATCAGGTTATCGACGTTTAAATACATTTAAAATAATAATAATTTAAGTTAATTTAAAAAAATGAACGAAATAGAGAAATTAGAACATCTCTCTTTAGTATCGAAAGTATGTACAGAATTAGAGAATCATTTAGGAATGAACGATAAAGATTTAGGTATGTTTGTATTAATTAATTAATTATTATATTACATACGTATATTATTTCTGAAATAAACTCCCTTAAAACTACATTTACAAATTCAATACAACAACACTTTAAAATATTTTAGCTGAATTCATAATCCACCTATCGGAAAAGCATAACACTTTCGAAGCATTTAAAAAGGTATTATTAGAAAATGGTGCTGAATTTTCCGATTCATTCATCGCTAACCTATTACGTATCATACAACATATGAAACCAAATAGGAAAAACATTAATTCGATGATCGCAACGAAATCGAGCAGCTTAGTCGAACAATTTCCAGCTTTAGCGATGCCGAACGAACCGCAAAGAACCATAACGGAATTTCTAGGCGAAGAAATCGATACAATAAAAGTCGAAACGACGAAGGATGATGATGATATCGTCGCTAATTTAATGGCACAATTAGAAGCGGACGCTCCCTCGAAGAAACAAAAGCTACAACAGCCGAAACAAGACGATAATTTAACACGGAAGAATCGACAAAGAAGTCGATCTCGATCGAAAGAGAGATATCGTAGTAGATCTAGAAGGAGTCGATCGAGGGATAGACGCAGGAGTAGATCTCACGAAAGCCGGCGACATAGACAGAGATCGAATGAGCGTAATAGACGGAGATCCCCCGATAGGAGTCGACGATCTCGATCTAGAGGTCGAAATAAAGATAAATACGGTGACGAAAGGCGGATGAAACGAGATAGCCCTGAATTAGAGGAAGATCCGATACCCGGAAAGGTACGAATCATTTTAAAATCTCTTTTTTATTATTATTAATATATTAAAAAATTTTTATAGATATATACAGGAAAAGTTGCTAATATCGTGCCGTTTGGGTGTTTCGTTCAATTAGAAGGATTGAGACGTCGTTGGGAGGGTCTCGTACACATTTCGCAATTAAGAGCCGAAGGTCGGGTTACAAATGTATCGGAAGTTGTCTCTAGAGGTAATAAAGTCAAGGTATTTATGAATAAAATTTAATTTTTCGATGAATACGTTTAAATTTCGCTTAATTTTATCATTTAGGTGAAAATATTATCCGTTACTGGACAAAAAGTTTCTTTATCGATGAAAGATGTGTGCCAGATGAGCGGGAGAGATTTGAACCCTTTATCGCATGCCCCGGCTGAACGAGAGGATAAAGATCGTAATCCGGATAGGCCGGTTAATAGTGGGACTTCGGTGTTGCGTTTACCGGTTGGTATCGATGAGAGCGAAGAGGATTCCCGGAAGAGAGTTACAAGGATCTCGAGCCCTGAACGTTGGGAAATCAAACAGGTAAGTTAGTCGTTGAAGTTTAAATTGAAATCGATTCTAAACGCAATTGTTTTTTTAGATGATATCATCCGGTTGTATCGATAAAAGTGAATTACCTGATTTCGACGAGGAAACTGGACTTTTACCTAAAGACGATGATGGTGCGGAAGCTGATATCGAAATCGAATTAGTCGAGGAAGAACCACCTTTTCTTCAAGGTCATGGTAGGGCTTTGCACGATCTGAGTCCTGTTAGGTAAATATTTATTTATTTAAAACCAGAAAAAAATTTTACATATCAACCTTTTGCAATTCCTCCACTCATTCATCTTCCTTTCCTGTTAATCTTCTAACATTCCATGTTCCCATTTCCCCAGTTTTTTTGTTATTCTTTTTGTTTTGCCTATCCCTTTTTTTTTCTTTTGTTTATTTGCATTTACCATCGCTCTTGTCCTTTTCGTTTGCCGCTTTCGTCTTCGCTTCTTCTTTTCCCGTTTGCATCGCTAGTTTTTTGTTATTTTCTTTTCGAGTACTTCGTTTTCCTTATTCCCGTTTATAATGTGCTTATTATAGCCCACCTTAACGCTGTTTCCTTTTGCTTTTTCTTGTTAAATCATCGTTAATATACAGGGTCATTCGCAGAAGTGGTTCGTTAGAACTTTTTGATGTTCTTGAAATTTAACATTTCTAAAAACTAACTAATTATAACTGATATCATATTTTTTATGAGTTTTTTATATCTGGCATACAATTCTGCATTAAAACTTACTAAGACACCCTATGTCAAAAATCAGCCGTTTTTGAGTTATTCAATTTTTTTTTGAAATATAGAGCCAATTGCAATGTTATTTTCAAAGTTCTGTATTTCTGAAGATATTGCAGCTAAAGATCTCATATTTGGCATGTTATTAGCCGAAATAGCGTACATCAAATTTACGTCCTAAAATTTATCATAATTTATACAGGGTCGTCCAAAATTAACGTTCATTTCAACCAAGTTCACATCGATGAAAGTCACTTTTTTTAAATGGAACACCCTATATATTATTGCATTTTTGAATACACTTAATAATTCTCTATCTTTCCTTATTAAACATATTACCTTGTATTTTTTACGGTTTTCGAGTTATTAGAGATTTGCTGATGAAAGTCCGAAAAATACGCCTTTTTAATGCATTTAAAATCTCAGTAATCCTTGAATGTCAAAATAATCGATATTGTATTTGTACTATAAATACACATAGTTCATATCTGTCAAACAAAATAGATTTTAAATGCATTAAAAAGGCGTATTTTTCGGACTTTCATCAGAAAATCTATAATAACTCGAAAACTGTAAAAGATCGAAGCCAATATGTCTAATAATCAATGATAGAGAATTATTAAGTGTATTCAAAAATGCAATAATATATAGGATGTTCAATTAAAACAAAGTGACTTCTATCGATGTAAAATTGGTTGAAATGAGCGTTAATTTTGGACGACCCTGTATAAAGTATGATAAATTTTAGAAGGTAAATTTAATGTATACTATTTCGGCTAATAACATGCCAAATATGAGGTCTTTACCTGCAATACCTTCAGAAATACAGAATTTTGTACATAACCTTGCAATTGGCCCCATATTTGAAAAAAATTGAATAACTCAAAAACGGCTGATTTTTGACATAGGGTGTCTTAGTAAGTTTTTATGCAGAATTGTATGCCCGATACAAAAAACTCATAAAAAATATATCATGCTATTTAAATTAAGAAAGTTGACGTCAACTTCCGGTAAACCGGAAGTGTTACAATGGCGCAAATAATTTTGCTGATGAGTCCAGATGATATCAGTTATAATTACAAGTTTTCAGAAATGTTGAATTTCAAGAACTTCAAAGTTCAACTATACAAGTTGTTTCACCTCCTTTATTAACTGCTTTGATCTTTTATTACCAATATTTTCACCTATGAATTTGTTTATTGTTGTTTTCACCTTCTCTGGGTCGCTCGTTTTTGTTTCTAGACCTTTTAATACAATATTGTTTCGTTTAGTTAGCTTTTCCATCTTTTCAATATTCCCTTTAACGTAATTCAACTTCCGGTTTGTTTCACTATTTTTTTTCACTATTGTTTCGTATTGTTCCTTAAGTTTCTCGTTTTCTATTCTTTTCTAATTTGCTGTATCTCTTTTTTTTAATTTCTTTTTGTTCTGTAGTCATATATTTAACAATATTTAATATTTCATTCAGCTCATTTCGCTCCTTACTTTGCGTTTTTTTGATCCCTCATTCGTGGAATAGTCGTCGCTGTCCATTATTTTTTTTTTAATTATTATTTTTGTTGCAATATACTAGAATTAAATATTTACGGTAATGACTACGATCCTGCCATTTAACTTCCAATTAATTAAACAAATTTTTATTTAAAAAAATGTCGTCCGGAGGTGGAGTCGAACCATCAAGTATGGCTATCGCGGCCTGCCCGCAACACCGTTGCGTTACCGGCGACTTCGACTACCACTTACGCCAAGAAAATAAAATACTTCGGCGTCAATGACAACTTCATTTGTACTTTTTATTATTTTCTTTCCCCGAATGTTTTCATCCTTTGATAAGTAGTGTTTGACATTTGTTCTGGTATTATTTACATTATTCTTTTTACTATTATCAGCTTTGATACTATCTACAAATTCCTTTATACTTATAGAAACTAATTTAATTCTTCAACTGAATTTTTTTCGTTTAGAATTGTAAAAAATCCTGATGGTTCCTTAGCGCAAGCCGCCATGATGCAATCGGCGTTAGCTAAAGAGAGACGCGAGCAGAAGATGCTGCAGAGGGAGCAGGAGGTTGATTCTCATCCTTCAGGACGAAATAAGAATTGGATAGATCCACTTCCAGACGGTAAGTTTATTCATTGCTATTTAATACCTTTCTACCTCCTGTTATTGATCTAAATCCGAATTAAATTCAGTAAAATTGAGATAAACTTATATCAAAAACCGTTTATCAAGAATACAGAGAAGCCGCCGATCAATCTTAAAAAAATCTATAATTTGGCTGCTCTTCGTTTCTCGGATTCTCTGCCGTGTGTGTTCTGACAAGATGATCGAAACGTCAAGTACCACAACTTTTCTACACGGCATAGAACCCGAGAAACGAAGAGCAGCCATCAACAGCGGCCGTGAAAGCCCGAAGACTACATTAATCTATAATTTGTTTAATCATACTCTAGAGGACTTCAAAGGGGGTTCGTCGAATATGCGAGGCATCGGTCTACAATCTCAAGACCTACCGGAATGGAAGAAGCACGTCATCGGCGGTAAAAAATCATCATTCGGCAAGAAGACTAACCTAACGATCATCGAACAAAGGCAGAGCTTACCGATCTACAAATTACGCGAGGAATTGATTAAGGTAGTAAAGGCGTTCCGCAGGGCACCCTTTTTACTCCTATCTTCTTTATTTCGTCGTAATTATCACGTTAACGTTTATTTCCGATACTTACAGGCTGTTACCCACAATCAAATATTGATCGTCATCGGCGAAACTGGCTCAGGTAAAACGACGCAGATCACTCAGTATTTAGCGGAGGCCGGTTTAACTTCGAGAGGTAAAATCGGATGTACGCAACCGCGTAGGGTCGCCGCTATGTCCGTGGCGAAACGCGTGGCTGAAGAGTACGGTTGCCGTCTCGGGCAGGAAGTGGGATATACGATACGTTTCGAGGACTGCACCAGTCCGGAAACCGTCATCAAGTACATGACGGACGGTATGCTGCTGCGCGAATGTCTCATGGATCTGGATCTGAAGACGTATTCGGTGATCATGCTGGACGAGGCCCACGAACGCACCATCCACACCGACGTCCTCTTCGGCCTACTCAAGCAGGCCGTGACGAAACGTTCCGAGTTGAAATTGATCGTGACGTCGGCGACATTGGACGCCGTCAAATTCTCGCAGTATTTCTTCGAGGCGCCCATCTTCACGATACCCGGGCGTACCTTTCCCGTCGAGATATTGTACACGAAGGAGCCGGAAACTGATTATCTGGACGCTAGTTTGATAACGGTGATGCAGATTCATTTGAGGGAACCCCCGGGGATATATTGTTGTTCTTGACGGGGCAGGAAGAGATCGATACCGCTTGTGAGATCCTGTACGAAAGGATGAAGTCTTTAGGTATGAAGATGCATTTCCGGCCTCATCAGCGTAGCTTTAAATTAAAATTTATTAAGCTATTTTTTCTTGTATTAGGTCCTGACGTTCCCGAATTGATCATATTACCTGTTTATTCTGCGTTACCTTCCGAGATGCAAACTAGGATTTTTGAACCAGCGCCACCTGGTAGTAGAAAAGTCGTGATCGCTACGAATATTGCCGAAACTTCGCTTACAATTGACGGGATCTTCTACGTTGTCGATCCGGGGTTTGTCAAGCAGAAAGTGTACAATTCCAAGACTGGAATGGATTCGTTAGTGGTGACGCCTATCTCGCAGGTAGGTTTACTTTTTATCCGAATAAAATAAATTAGTCTTTTTTATCTCGAATTTGCTCCATAACTCAGTTATTATTATGAGCCAATTTTTATTAGTGTTGTAAAAAAACGAGAAAATTTTGACAGCTGTCAAATTGTAAAAATTGCATTGACAGCAGTAGCTGTCAAAATACAGTTCACGGCTACAAAATTGTAAAATCAGTTCTATCTGTTAAACAATATTAACTGTAGGAAGCAACAAAATAGCATTATTCTTTAAAATTTGACAGTAGTAGCTGTCAAAATACATCAAACAACTGGAAAATCAATTTTTTTTGTAGAACTTTACATTTCGCAATCATTAAAGCATTTCTGTTGCGTCACAAAATATGACAACTGACTTCTCTTAAGATTGAAAAATTCTGACAGCTGTCAATTTATCAAAATTTCATTTTTTCCCCTCAAATTTGCTCAATAACTCAGTTACTATTATGAGCAATTTTTATGAGTGTTGTAAAAACGAGAAAATTTTGACAGCTGTCAAATTGTGAAAATTTAATTGTTCAAATTTGACGGCAGTAGCTGTCAAAATACAATTCACGGCTACAAAATTGTAAAATCAGTTATCTATTAAACAATATTAACTGTAGGAAGCAACAAAATAGCATTATTCTTTAAAATTTGACAGTTGTAGCCGTCAAAATACATCAAACAGCTGTAAAATCAGCACCAAAATATTTCTGTCAGCTGTTAAATTGTGAAAATGGTATTTTCTCTTCTGATTTAATTGATGTAACAATCGGAAAATTCTAACAGCTGTCAAATTATCAAAATTAATTTTTTTAATCTCGAATTTGCTCCATAACTCAGTTATTATTATGAGCCAATTTTTATTAGTGTTGTAAAAAAACGAGAAAATTTTGACAGCTGTCAAATTGTGAAAATTGCATTGTTCCGAATTGACAGCAGTAGCTGTCAAAATACAATATACGGCTACAACATTGTAAAATCAGTTATCTATTAAACAATATTAACTGTAGGAAGCAACAAAATAGCATTATTCTTTAAAATTTGACAGTTGTAGCCGTCAAAATACATCAAACAGCTGTAAAATCAGCACCAAAATAT